>JAJQKJ010002038.1:445000-605389 GCA_029574335.1 Rana kukunoris
GTATACAGAGAGAGAGAGAGTATACAGAGAGGGGTATACAGAGAGAGAGGTGTATACAGAGAGGGGTATACAGAGAGAGATATACTATAAAAGAAGATGGACAGAGGGGGAGGGAGAGACCTTCGGGATAATAACATGCGCTCCGCTCTTCTCTGCCCCTCCTATTCACTTCTATTCACTTTATGTTCCCGCCCTCCATTTCCTGCTTCCTGGTCACATGTTTCCTGTGACATCATAAGGTCAATCTGGAGGATGGGAACTAGCCGCTACCCTTACAGGGCCGGAACATTCTCCTCATTTCAGTTTATAATAACAGATTATACGATAATACGGGGTGGGGGTTTTAGTTAGAGGCGGACTTATGATACTTGTGTTTGATTTTATAATCTTTATGGAGGAGGAAATAACTATTCCTGATGTCTGTGAAGGTTCAACACAAGGAATGTGTCTGGATGATGACTTTATCTTTGTAAGTATCAGGTGATGTCACTGTCTATTTCCCTATGTAGGAGTATTTAGAAGGACACAAGGATCTCTACAAGGACGTCATGATGGACAATCAGCCGCCCCTCACATCACCGGGTAAGAGGAGACTTTATTGTAAAGGAGAGAGCAGTACGGAGGCTCCACCCCCATCCCCCATCATCTGATAAACACATAGAAACAATGGATTCAGTCAGTGTGTGTGTTTCCTACAGATGGATCCAGTAATGGGAACCCACCAGAGAGATGTCCCCGTCCTCAGGATTCCCGGGATTATTCCACACAGGAAGGTCACACCATCCCCCACCATCATCAGGTAGATGAGGAACAATTATTGGTGGTTATGATTTATACACAAACATGTTTATTATAATGAATGTTTTATTTTATATTCAGAGTGGAAACCTCGGGGATGATAATATTGTTGTAAAAAAAGAGTATAAAGAGGAGGATGAGGAGTATGGAGTGATGGAGGAGATATCAGAAGGACACAAGGATATGATGGAGCCACCTAATACCAGGAACCCACCAGAGAGATGTCCCCGTCCTCTGTATTCCCGGGATTCCACACAGGAAGATCACACCATCCCCCACCATCATCAGGTAGATGAGGAACAATCACTGATCGTATCATTAGGATCTGTACATTATCTGCATTGTTACCATTGATGTCATTTTTATTCTATATTCAGAGTGGAGACCTGAGAGATCCTAAAGTTGAGGTTAAAGAAGAGATAAAAGAGGAGGATGATGAGGATGGGGTGATGGAGGAAGAACACAAAGATCTGTACCAGGACATCATGGTGGAGTCATCCAGCTACAGAAACCCACCAGAGAGATGTCCCCGTCCTCTGTATTCCCGGGATTCCACACAGGAAGGTCACACCATCCCTCCCTATTGCAAGGTTGGTGGAGCGGAGCATCTAGAACATGGACTGGTGGAGATGATGTGTGGGTTTTGTATGTAAGTTTATATCTTACAGATGATATTCTCTCTCATTCTCTTGGTTTAGAGTGGAGATCCAATCGATATAGAATTTGAGGTGAAATCAGAAGAAGAAGAGACGTATGTGAGGGATGATCAGCAGTCTATGGAGGAGGATGGAATAACGGGGACATTTATAGAGGAGGACACTCCTACAGAGATCAGCACAGGTGGGTCATTAACACTAAATCCATTCCTCCACCCATACTGCTCACTGATTGGTCCAGAGTAGGGCGGGGACTGGGTGATATCAGCCTGTAATCCCCTGGTCACTTTCCTGAGCTGTGTTCCCCGTCCTGTATTCCTGTATTTCTCTCGGATAATCTTCCTTCTCTGTGCTGCAGACACAATTTATGTCTCTAGACTGGATTTATGGAGATTCTGGGGTTCAGCCGGCAGCAAAATGTTGATTTTCACCATAGGCGTTGCTTAATCTAAACATGTAATGCAGGGGTGTCAAACTCAATTTTATCGTGGGACGCATCAGCATTCTGCTTGCCCTCAAAGAACTGGGTGTACCTGCAATGCCGTGTACACACGATCGTAAATCCCGACAAGAAAAGTTTGATGTGAGCTTTTGGTCGAAAATTCCGTGTGTAGGCGCCATCTGACTTTTTCTGTCGGAATTTCCGCCAACAAAAATTTGAGGGCTGGTTCTCAAATTTTCTGACAAGAAAAGACTCTAGACTGGATTTATGGAGATTCTGGGGTTCAGCTGGCAGCAGAATATGGATTTGCATAGACGTTGCTCAATCTAAACACATAATTGCAGGGGTGTCAAACTAAATTTCATCGTGGGCCGCATCAGCGCTCTGATTGCCCTCAATAAGGCCAGGTGTATCTGTAAGGCTATATACATTTATTTTTTACAGGAACTAAACCATGATGCCCCCCACCCCCTGCCGAACCGCAATGAACAGTGGGTGTGGCCAAATTACACTATGGGCCAGATTCAGGTAGATGGGAGCATCTTTGCTCTGGAGTAACGCTTCTCATTTACGTTACTCTGCCGAAATTTTAGCAGCAAGTGCTGTCATTCACGAAGCACTTGCTCCTAAAGTTGCGGCAGCGCATCGCAAATGAGCCGGCGGAATTCAAATTGGGCGGGTACGGGGCGTGTAGTATTCTAACTAAGCGCGATCCCGCCGCCAACGTACTGCGCATGCGTCGAGTGTCCAAACATCCCCGTGCGCATGCTCCAAATTCTGTGAATGAACGTCAATGACGTCACATTCCCATTCATGAACTTTTTACGCAAGCGACGTGATTTTTTTTTTTTCCCGACGCGATGACGACGCCTATACCTAACATAGGATACTCCAACCCCATGTAGGTATATCTTCGCGCCGCGTATCCCTTCCGGAAACGTCGTACCGTCATTGCGTCGCGCCGGAATTCGATCGTGAATTGCCGATTTCCGCTCATTAACATATTTTTTGAGCGGAAATCGGCGGGAACGCCCCCGGCGCCATTTTTAAGTTGAAGTAACGATGCAATGGCGAAACTCAGTTACGCTGCTCGCATCGGAACTTCAACCCGGCGTTTCTTGTTTTGTGGTTATAGAAAACAGAAACGCCGGCTTAAAGTGACAGTTAGGCTGGAGTATCCCTGATACTCCAGCCTAACTCTACCTGAATCTGGCCCTATGTATGCCTTGGAACTCTGTAGTTTTTTCCGGTGCTGGGCAGAGGTTGGTGGCACTCTGCCCGGTTGCCAGAACTTCTGCTGGGTTTATAATAGTGGAGACCACAGGCCCATTCACTGAAGCCAGATTAAGCTGCAGTTTTGAGGTGCCGATTGAATTCTGTCCTTGGGTCCTGATCTGCTCTGGAATGACCGCCAGCTCCTCACCCTGGGCCTCCAGATCTGCCACAGGTGTGGGGCAGAGGTCTTGGACCCTCTGTCCAGTTGCCAGGGCTTCCGCTGGTTTGGTGTCATCTTTCTGGGGCACCGCCTGCTGCTGGAACTCCCTTTCACTGGTATTGTCTCCTAGGTGCACAAACCCTTGTTGGGGAGGGGGGTGGCTGCTTCTCCTTCCTGCATTTCTAAAATCCACTGGGGAGGAGGAACCATCACCTTTTTACCTCAGGCCTTTCTAAACTGCGACGGGTGTAGAGCAGGGGTCTGCAGTACTCTGTCCTGCGGCCAGTAATTCTGCTGGGGGTTCGCTAGGTGGTTCCTCCTCTACAGAAAATTTGATTAAATCACTAGTCTCTGTAACTGTTGAAAATCCAGAGCACGGGCTGGAGACACTTGGGCCTAGTGCCAGAACTTGAGCAGGTGACGCATAATCTATAACATCCTCTGATGAACAATCCATTAAGTCCATACATTCTGTAATCTGTGGCTGGAGAGATGAGATGACTTCTCCGTCCCCCGTATCCTCATCCGGCTGCTGAACAGACACATTCCTCCACATTCATGCAATTGCTGCATCTGCCATAAGACCTCTGTGTCCGTAGCTGCGGTTAAAGGTGGGCAAAGCATACTGTTACTCGGCCACCCTGCCGACTCTTCAACGAGATTTCAGAGTTGTCAACTGATATTTCCTGATAGTCCCAGGCAAAGGGAGCCCAGCCCTGGCGCTGAGCAGAGTCTCACCGCTGTCTGTAGGCGATCTCCAGCTCCCATTCCTGAACGGCCAGAAACTCTATGGCCTCATACACATGACTGTTTTCCTCGACAGAATCCATCAAGAAACTTGGTGGCAGAGCTTTTTTGCCGAGGAAAGCGGTCGTGTGTATGTTTTTTGTTGTGAAAACTGTCGTGGAACTCGACCAGAAAAAAAGAGAACAAGTTCTCTCTTTCCTCGTCGGGAGTCTCAATTTCCTCGTCGTGTTGCTAGTCGGGCTGGTTTGCGTCGAGAAACATGTTTGTGTGTATGCTAAGAAACCTGCGCATGCTCAGAATAAAGTATAAGACGGGAGCGCACCTTCGGTAAAAGTATCGTTCGTAATGGAGATCGCACATTCGTCACCCTGTAACAGACTGAAAAGCGCAAATCTTCTCTCACCAAACTTTTACTTGACACGCAGTAACATGAGATTAGCAAAAGCGGCCCCAAGGGTGGCACCGGTGGAATCGAACTTCCCCTTTTATAGTGCCGTTGTACGTGTTGTACCTCATCGCGTTTGAGAACGACAAGCTTTTGTCTTGACAGTGTGTATGCAAGGAAAGCTTGTCAAGATTCTCGACAAGCCTGACAAGGAACTCGTCGAGGAAAACGATGTTTCATTTACGACGAGTTCCTCGGTCGTGTGTACGAGGCCTCAATCTTCCAGTGCACTTATGAGACATTCAGTATCTCTTCTCTGAAATCCATGATTTTGTCCAACTGCCATTTCATATCACTCCCAAAGTTAGGATCCCCTGTCAGCTTCACATACAACATTCCCAGGCCGCCGTAGCCAAAGCCTTTCATTGGGCTGTCATCCGCTATCCAGGGACATGCTTGGGGTAAATGCCATCGGAGGGCTCTGTAGCTCTCATCCAGCCACATCTCTGCCCAGACCAGCCTACTTAACTCAGCTGTCTGTTCCTTGTGCAGTTTTTCTCCCAAAAACAGCACCTGCAATCCATACTGCGACCAGTACCTTTTCCGGATGGGGGGAGAACTTTCCCCTGGTCCTGCTAATCACGGGCTAGCGCTTCCTTCTAGAGTTCACAGCGGATAGTATCAGACCATCCCAGCAGGACCTGCTCTGGCAATGGTCCTCTGTGCTGTATCTGCTTCTCTCGCAACCTCCTTCCAAATTCCTCTTCCATGGTGGCTGGTATTTGTACCTCTCCTCTACTGCTATGCGGACCTTGGATCCAGATGGAGGTTTGGATATCCCAGACTGCAGGAAGCATCCCACTGCTTGCCACCAATGTAACAAAACGTTTCACACTCCAAGTGCTTTTATCATATACCGTGTGGAGGGTTGAGGAGTGCAATGTGTACACAGTGTAAGGTTGAGGATTGCACTACATACAGAGTGCAGGGTTTAGGGGTGTGCTGTGCACAGTGTGCAGGGTTCATTTCTCTTTCACAGTCTATGCACATCTCACTTCCAGCCTTTCTTTGCTCTGACCTCTGCATCACTCTCCCCCATCCCCCACCTCTCCATACATCTCCCTTCACAGCCCTAATCTCTCCCCCCACACCCCAAAAAACCTTCCTTGTATCTCACCTACCCGGCCCATCTCTAGTACCTTCTGCAACTGTAGAAGGCTCCACCTCTCGCTCTCTCACTTGCAGGTCATTGGTTGGTGTCTCTGCACCTGGACACAGATATGGATCACAGTGCCGCTTACCACATGATGCTCCCTCCCACACTGCACCTGTCTCTGCATCTCCCTCGTGACCCCGCTGTGAGTGATGGGCAGGCAGGGATCGGTGAGAGCCGCAGAGAGGAAAGCTGTTCTTCTATTTACAGGAGGCTTCTATGTGTACAAGTGATATTGGTAGGCGAGAAGCAGTGGGCAAGAGCTGGAGGTGGAAGAACGGAATTCCCCATGTTCTGGCTAAAAAAAAACTTAGGTGTGAGGGCCACATGGAATAGGCTGGTGGGTCGGATTCCGCCTTGTGTCTTCCCCATGCCCGGGTCTGACAAGACCTCTGACAGAACGATTCTCCTGGGTTATTTGCTCTGTGAATTGCTGGCTGTGCCAGGTGGAAGGATATGTCTATCGTCTCAGGCCCAAGTCACTGAGTGCAGTCTCAGGAGATGGGAGGCAGCGGTGTGGGATCTCTGCAATTTGTCTTATGTAAACATTTCATCCACCACTGATTACTGAACACCAATATCATGACTCCTGACCCCTGCACTATATACTCTATGTTGTACATTACATACTCCTTGGTTGGTTAGGGGATCCAGTCTGCTCATGTCTAGTAATAATCTTTGTATCTCTATTTTAGTAGATGGACGGGAGATGAGGAAAACCTCAGAGGATTGTCTCACTTTGTCTCCAGACTGTAAAGTAGAAGATGAGAACATCACACAGTATAGTCCAGGAGAAAACCCGACTACCTCAAATGTCCATCCGGCACCACACAGTGTAGATGGACCATCGTATTCCTCTTATCCTGAGAAACCTCAGACTGTGCGGGACGGTGCCGGACCATCGTATTCCTCTAATCCTGAGGAACCTCAGACTGTGCGGGACGGTGCCGGACCATCATATTCCTCTTATCCCGAGGAACCTCAGACTGTGCGGGAAGGTGCCGGACCATCGTATTCCTCTTATCCTGAGGAACCTCAGACTGTGCGGGACGGTGCCGGACCATCGTATTCCTCTTATCCTGAGGAACCTCAGACTGTGCGGGACGGTGCCGGACCATTGTATTCCTCTTATCCTGAGGAACCTCAGACTGTGCGGGACGGTGCCGGACCATCGTATTCCTCTTATCCTGAGGAACCTCAGACTGTGCGGGACGGTGCCGGACCATCGTATTCCTCTTATCCTGAGGAACCTCAGACTGTGCGGGACGGTGCCGGCCCATCGTATTCCTCTTATCCTGAGGAACCTCAGACTGTGCGGGACGGTGCCGGACCATCGTATTCCCCTGATCCTAAGGAACCTCAGACTGTGCACAACAGTGCCGTCCTTCCAACAGATAAGAGGTTTCCCTGTACTGAGTGCGGGAAGCATTTCAGTTCCAAAAGTAGTCTTAATGAGCATAAGAAAACTCACACAGGAGTGAAGCCGTATGCCTGTCCTGAGTGCCGGAAATGTTTTCGTTTGAAAGGCAATCTTACTTTACATAAAATATATCACACAGGTGAGAAGCCATATTCTTGTACTGAGTGCGAGAAGAGATTTTCAAACAAATCACATCTTTACACTCATCAAAGATATCACACTCGAGGAAAAAATCCATATTTCTGTTCTGAGTGCGGGAAACGTTTTTCAAAAGAGTCTGAACTCACCGTACATCAAAGATTGCACACGGGGGAGAAGCCGTATCCCTGTCCTGTGTGCAAAAAACGTTTCATAAGAAAGTGCGATCTTTCCATACATCAGAGATCGCACACAGGGGAAAAGCCATATTCCTGTCCTGAGTGCGGGAAATGTTTTCCGCGGAGGGACATTCTTTATAGACATCAGAGATTGCACACGGGTAAGAACCTGTATTCATGCCCTGAATGTGGGAAAAGTTTTGTATATAACAAAGACCTTGTCTTACATCAGAGATCTCACACAGGGGAGAAGCCATATTCCTGTCCTGAGTGCAGGAAATGTTTTTCACAGGTGTCCAATCTTTATGCACATCAGAGATTGCACACAGGTGAGAAGCCGTATTCCTGTCCTGAGTGCGGGAAATGTTTTCGGCGGAGGGACATTCTTTATAGACATCAGAGATTGCACACGGGCAAGAACCTGTATTCATGCCCTGAATGTGGGAAAAGTTTTGTATATAACAAAGACCTTGTCTTACATCAGAGATCTCACACAGGGGAGAAGCCATATTCCTGTCCTGAGTGCAGGAAATGTTTTTCACAGAAGTCCAATCTTTATAAACATCAGAGATTGCACACAGGTGAGAAGCCGTATTCCTGTACTGAGTGCAAAAAACATTTCGTAAGAAAGTCCGATCTTTCCATACATCAGAGATTGCACACAGGTGAGAAGCCGTATTCTTGTACTGAGTGCAAAAAACATTTCGTAAGAAAGTCCGAACTTTCCATACATCAGAGATTGCACACAGGTGAGAAGCCATAATCCTGTCCTGAGTGCGGGAAATGTTTTCCGCGGAGGGACATTCTTTATAGACATCAGAGATTGCACACGGGTAAGAACCTGTATTCATGCCCTGAATGTGGGAAAAGTTTTGTATATAACCAAGGCCTTGTCTTACATCAGAGATCTCACACAGCCATATTCCTGTCCTGAGTGCAGGAAATGTTTTTCACAGGTGTCCAGTCTTTATAGTCATCAGATATCTCACACGGGGGCAAAGCCGTATTCCTGTCCCGAATGTGGGAAACGTTTTGTATATAAATCAAGCCTTTCCAAACATCAGAGATGTCACATGAGGGAGAAGCCACTTTCCTGTCCTGAATACGGGAATTGTCAGTCACAGAAGTCCACTGTTTACAGTCATCTGAGATTGAACACGGAGGAGAATGAACTTTCTTGGTCTGAGTGATGGACTTGCTCCTCACTGAAGTCATAAGGAGATCAGAGATCCCCAAAGACATGGATGAAGTGTTGTACCGTGTTGGCCATTGATAGCAGGAGAAAAATAAAAATGGATTCATTACCTCTCATTGGCTGAGTACATTTTGTGGTGGAAAATCTTGCAAGAGGTCCGTTTTCTCAAGTCGTCTTCCAGGGCGAAACGCGTTAACCCCACCACTTCATAAGGACATCAGAGATCACCAACTTGCAATGCATAGTCTTTTATGAATAGATCCCTACTGAGACCACTACTTAAAGGGCGGTCCTCTAGGCCCTTTAAAAATAAAAATTGAGTCATCACCTCTCATTGGCTGAGTACATTTTGTGGTGAAAACTCTTGCAAGAGGTCTGTTTTCTCAAGTCGTCTTCCAGGATGAACCACGTTAACCCCGCCACTTAGAAGGCGGCCCTCTGGGGCTTTTAAAGTCAAAATGGAGTCATTACCTTTCATTGGCTAAGTATATTTTGTGGTGTAAAAACACATAGGGCTACATTCAGGTAGATGGGAGCATCTTTGCTCTGGAGTTACGCTTCTCATTTACGTTACTCTGGCGCAATTTTAGGAGCAAGTGCTGTCATTCAGGAAGCACTTGCTCCTAAAGTTGCGGCAGCGCATCGCAAATGAGCCGGCGGAATTCAAATTGGGCGGGTACGGGGCGTGTATTATTTAAACTAAGCGCGATCCCGCCGCCAACGTACTGCGCATGCGTCGAGTGTCAATGCATCCCAGTGCGCATGCTCCAAATTCTGTCAGTTAACGTCAATGATGTCAAATCCCCATTCATGGACGTTTTACGCAAGCGACGCGATTATTATTTTTTTCGACACGATGACGACGGCTATACTTAACATAGGATACTCCACTAGGGGGCTGCTTTATCTTTACGCCGCGTATCGCTTACAGAAATGTCGGAAAGTCACTGCGTCGCGCCCGAATACGATCGTGAATTGCCGATTCCCGCTGATTAACATATTTTTTCAGCGTAAATCAGGCGCCATTTTTTAATTAAAGATGCGATGGCGAAATTCAATTGCGCCGATCGCATCGGAACTCCAACCCGGCGTTTCTTGTTTTCTGGTTACAGAAAACAGAAACGCCGGCTTAAAGTGACAGTTAGGCTGGAGTATCACTGATACTCCAGAGTAACTCTACCTGAATCTGGCCCATAGGGCTACATTCAGGTAGAGTTATGCCGGCGTATCAGTGATACGCCGGCATAACTTACACTTTGCGCCGGCTTATCTGTTTTCTGTATGCAGAAAACAAGATACACTGGTTTGATGCAAAGATCCGATAGGCGTAATTGTTTTACCCCATCGGATCTTAACTTCAGTTTTAAAATGGCCGCCAGGGGCGTTCTCTCTCGCTGATTTACGCTGAGAAAATGTAAATCAGCGAGATACGGCAATTCACGAACGTACGCAGTCACTTTACGCCGTTTACGTAAGGGTTTTCCCGGCGTAAAGATAAAGCACCAAAAAGCAGGCGCATCCTATGTTAAGTATGGACGTCGTGACCTCGTCGTATTGGACGTCGTGTTACGTCGTTTGCGTAAGTCGATTCAGAATGGGGCTGGCGTAAGTTACGTTTACGTCGCTTTTATTGACAAGTAGCGACGAGATTTGGAGCATGCGCACTGGTTTTTTTTCTATGGCCGGGGCATGCGCAGTACGTTCGGCGCGTGGATGCGCCTAATTTAACTAGGAGACGCCCCCTACCCGCCTATTTGGACTTAGGCCGCCGAATTTACGCTACGCCGCCACAACTTTACACGCAAGTGCTTTGTGAATACAGCACTTGCGTGTAAAGTTACGGCGGCGTAACGTAAATAAGAAAATTTAGGCCGCCCTACCTGAATCTGGCCCATAGAGGTCTTTTTTTATTTATTTTGTAAATAAAAATGAATTAAAAAATGTTGGCTGTATTTTATTTCTTGATAATTTCCTACGCTCATTGGTTCCAGTTAGTGATCATAATGTTACCACTAGGTGGAGCCGAGGATCATAGGAAATCAATGTGTTCATTAAATTATGAACAGAATTTTTCACGGCTGGGCAAGTGTTTTGCATATTTTTATAAAATAGACCCCTTAGTTTCCTTCAGCAGACATGGATTTGTACAAAAAACTCAGATCATCCTCATCCATTTATGATTTCAGCAGACATCGAAGAATATAAATTAATATAACACATATAATCCAACCACTTGTAGTTCCCTCTAGCGTACAGTCTAGTTAATTGGTCAGGAGTTACTGTAGGTCAGGCTGGAGGACTTTACAGGTCAGGCCTCTGGTATCTCCCCCTGGTTCTAGAAGTTACCGGACATTTCTAGAAGCTAGTGGGTGGAAGTGAAGAGAGGCTATGATCTAAATATTCATGGGTGTGATGAAACGTCCCACACTCCGCTTGAGTGCTTTCATCATATACAGTTTAACCTCATATTACGAGCATAATCCGTTCCAGGAGAATGCTCGTAATCCAAAGAACTCGCCTATCAAAGCAAGTTTTCCCATTAAAAACAATGGAAACGAAAATAATTTGTTCCGCTTTGACTTCAATGGGACGCAATACCGACCGCGGCCAGAGGTGCGGGGGGTGCCAGAGAGCGCCAAAAACGTCTGAAAAGGCCCGAGGACACTTCAGCTTCTTTCCTGCGCCCCCGTACCTCAGGCCAAATGATGTACTGCAGGCCAATGTTTCGCTTTTCTCTGCTCATGCGCCCCCGTACCTCAGGCCAAATGATGTACTGCAGGCCAATGTTTGGGTTTTCTCGGCTCCTGCGCCCCTGTATCCCAGGCCAAATGAGGTACTGCAGGCTTATTTTCGTCTCTGCTCAGCTTCTGCACCCCCATACCTCAGGCCAAATTAGGTACTGCAGGCCTATTTAGCTTTAATTCTGCTCATCTTGCGAGTCAGAATTAAAAAAAAAAAAGTTGCTCGCAAATCAAAAGACTCTCAAACCAAGTTACTCTTAAACCGAGGTTCCGCTGTACCACTTCCTCCCAGTCTAAATATAGATATCAGATATTCCAACCGATCTCAAGCACAAAACAAGACGATACTCGTTTGATTGCTGAACATGGACTGTTTATTAGAACAGGAATACAAGTCTTATATACAGTTAAGAAGGAGGAGGTCCCCCCTCCTGCTGATATTTCTCTATCAATAAACCTGTAACAAGAAACATAAATTAACATGAGCTAATTAACTAACCCCTTATAGCAGCCAATGTGACTCCCAAACTACAATACACATTATCATACATATCAACACAGAACTCCTTCATACAATCGCAGGGTTAATTAGCACAACCAACAATGGGTGAAAGACTCTTAGAAGTTATACTAGACTCATTTACATAAGGGATGAGCCGAACACCCCCCCACCCCCTGTTCGGTTTGCACCAGACTAAAAGTTTGTGTGAACTTTAGAAACCCATTAAAGTCTATGGGACGCGAACGTTTGAAATCTAAAGTGCTAATTTTAAAAGCTAATATGCAAGTTATTGTCCTAAAAAGTGTTTGGGGACCCGGGTCCTGCCCCAGGGGACATGTATCAGGGACAGTTCTAAGCACGGGAAACAATCGCTGCTTTACAGGCCTACTATAGACACCCCCTAGGTACGAAATTTAAAGGAATATTTTACTTTTATTGTTTCACTTTAAGCATTATTAAAATCACTGCTCCCAAAAAAACTTCAGTTTTTCATTAATACATGTCCCCTGGGGCAGGACCCGGGTCCCCAAACACTTTTTAGGACAATAACTTGCATATAAGGCTTTAAAATGAGCACTTTAGATTTCTCCCATAGACTTTTCCAGGGTGTTCTGCGGCTTTTCGAATTTGCCGCGAACACCCCAAATTGTTCGCTGTTCGGCGAACAAGCAATGTTCGAGTCAAACATGAGTTCGACTCGAAGCTCATTCCTAATTTACATTATAGAAGATAACAGACAGACAGATGGCTGAAGTTGACATCAGCACCTCCTAACAGTATGTGTCCCAACAGTATGAATCAGTCACTCTTTCTAATATGACATATACGGGGTTCCCAGAGTGTGTCTTAGGGGGACATGGACCTGAATCCAAAGTAACACCACCTCAATGGTCCCCAAGCATACAGCTCACAAAGAGCACCGTTCCCCCAAATTCCAGGGCCCATGATCGGTAGGCAAGAGGCTAGCATGCAGTCCCCTCCAAAAGCCTCTGTCTGGCTAGGTCTGTCACAATGGGAATGTGACCAATCCTCAAGTAGGGCGGTTGGGTCAGCCCATAAATATTGTGGAGCCTGGCCAGCAAGGGAAGGTGTTGTTGGGTTAGGGTGACCAGACATCCCTGGTTTCAGGGGACAGTCCCCGGATTGAGGACACTGTCCCCGGACCAAGTCTGTCCCCGGTTTTGTCCCCAGATTGGATTTAAACAGGTGCAGGGGCAATTTCAAAAGACAGTCAGTGCAGAATAAAAAATACATTTTGAATTACAAACCCGCCGCTCCCAGGGCCGCTGATAGGGCAGTACATCCAGCCCTGTTGTACGGGGCCCTATCAGCTGCATAGAGGGGCCCGGCCAGCATTACAGCTCATTGCGGCATTCAAATAAAAAATAAAGCTTGTTAAACTTCTCCCCCGCTCCTACTTGTTTTATGGAGCGGGATTATACCATTTTCCTGGGCCCCATCAGGTCAACAGAGGGGCCCAAGTGCGCACAGATAAGGGACTATTTCTTCATTTTCGGGAGCGGATGTATATGCAGCCACTCCACAACTCACTCAATTAGTCCGGGCCGGCGGAGTGATACTAAAATTCTGCTCCCGCGCCGGCAGCTCTCAGGTGCTGAGATGCAAGGAGGCTGATACGAAGGAGGAGAGCGTGGCTGCAATGGACACAGTGAGTAAACAACAAAGCAAAGAAACCTCACTGTGTCCTTAGAATAGAACTCGGCAGGGTATCATTAGCATTACAGTAGTCTTCACAGTTATGTAAGTAGGGGCTCTATCCTGGCTCTGCGTCTCATGGCTGCTGACTTTGTTATGGCTGTGCTGTGTTACAGTCTGTTATATACAGTACAGCCATAAGTTAACAAAGTCAGCAAACAGCCATGTCACAGCCCCTGCTTACTGTGCTGCCTGTGATGATGATTGTAATGCTACTTCAGTTGGGGGAGCAGTAAACATGTGCAGTGGAGCTGCATTTTACCCCCATCACTGCAGCAATGATCAGATATCATTTTTTAGCCCCAGTGATTCGGCAGAAAGTAAAAAAGAGGAACTGTCATGGCTCTGCTATCACGAGGGATGTTATTCATTCCTTGTGAAAGCCCCAAAAAAAAAAAAAATGAAACCTACAATGTAATTTTATTAACAAAATGCTTACGCGCAATTGCGAACGCACATGGCCCCCGCACGCACGTGTAAACAGCAACAAACCTGCCTTTTGTTTTATAACGGGGTTAGGGGTGGGGTCAAGGGTGTGGTCAAAGGGGGCCCCGTGAGGTAGGCTGTACGGGGCCCCATAATTTCTGACAGCGGCCCTGGCCGCTCCTACTAGCTTAGGGGGTAAATTGTTTTCCATTTTCTGTGCCCCTTTCTGATGATCATGTGCTGGTCGGAGCGGAGGGAATATTTCTTCAGTTTCGGGAGCATGCCCATTCAGCTCCGCTCGCATGTTCTTTAGCCAGGGTTGGACTGGGACAGAAATTAGGCCCTGGACTTCATCCAGACTGGCCCACTTTGGCAGGTCTCTCCCATGGCGGCTGGACAACTTCGGCATTCCCCCCCCCCCCCCCGGCCACTTAAGCCCCCTATCCCCCTCCACTAGCCATTCTACTTTATTAGAGTAGAATGGCTAGTACTGGTACTCTTATAGGCAGTACCAGTGGGGAAGCAAGACATTATTTCACCCAGAGCAAAGAATCAGTTCGGTGCCCCCCCTTATGGGACAAGATTAGGCAGACGTGAGAAACTCCCAGGCCATAGCTGTTGAGTCAGCTGTCTGTCCCCTCCCCCATGCTCCTCTGTCGTCCCCCCTGCTCCTCTGGTCCTCCCCCTGCCTCTTTTTTCCCCCCAGGTAAGCGCTGTAGGGAGGAAGAGGAGGTGAGCACTGTGGAAAGGGAGAGACAGAGGAGCAGAGGGGGGCGGCGGTCCGCTGTCACTGAAGCCGGCCCACTGAGCCATCGGCCCACCGGGAAACTCCCTGTAGTCCCAATAGCCAGTCCATCCCTGTCTTTAGCCTTGGCTCAAATCCTGGCCAGCCACCTGCCTGCTTATGTTTTTGCCTTCCCCAGTGGAGTGATCTTCCTCCGCTCCCCACCCAGTAGTAGCCGGGGGCCCGGAGAGTAAGACTTGAGAGGCTGTGAGGCAGGCGGTGGCGGTGATGGGCAGAGAGTAGCTGATTGCCGCCATTACTAGTAAAAAAAAAAAAATGTCCCCAGATTTCATTTAAAAAATCTGGTCACCTTATGTTGGGTGGAAGATGGAGTGCTGAGACTGGATGTTGTGAAGCTCGGGAGGGGACCCCGGGGGTGAGGGGGCTCTGCCTCCAGGCTGAAGCTGAGGAAGGAGAGAAGCTGACAAAAATAATCTCCACTACCCTTCAGCCTCTCTCTAGGGTACACCCTGGTTAGCATGGGAGGACCCGGACAGCAGGAGACCTGAACTGAAGTCTTATCCAAAGCAACAGGAGTCAGGGTACAGTGGGGGTACCTCTACACCCCCTGGGGGCCAAAGAAGGAAAAGACGTTGCAAGAAGCAACATCCAGCAAGCTTTTACTCAAAGCCAAACTCAATCCCTTGTCCTGTGACACTTTGCAAGGCAGCCAGGTGGGCTGGCAATTTTAGTTAAGGGGACATGGAACTTCTACAAGTATGAGGCTGAATTCCACTAAGGGGACACAGCGCTCCTATAAGAGGGATTGTTCCATTTCCAGAGAGACTGATATTATTCCAGAGGGGATACATTCTATGATTCAACATTTTCTTTGTATATAGTGAAGGAAGTTGTCCTCCGTATATTCTATCGTGTCAAGTTGGGCATCCCATAATCCCTCTTCCCTGTCCAAGTTGTTTTCCACAATGAATGAAAAGCCCATGGACTTATTTCAAAGTGGGAAAATGCGTATTGGCTGGCTGTGCAGGAATAGGAAGAGCCAAAATCCAGCGGCCCTCTAGGGGGCAGTGCTACACACTGATTTAGAATCAGTGTGGGGAGAGGTGAGACAAGGGGGGGCAGTGTGACGGGGGGCAGATGACTGATGACTTCTTGTCAACATCAGTGGTCAGAGCACCAGGCTGCATAGGAAGAGCCAATCACCTCCATTATCCACCTGACTCCTGCAGCTGCTGACAGCCTGCTTCTCCTCCTCTCCTTCCTGCAGGCATTCAGCGGCTGCAGGAGGCAAGAGAATAATGGAAGACATTGGTTCTTCTATAAGCTGCTCCACCACACCGCCCCTTCTATCGAGCATGGGGACGGGTCTCAATTGTGACCCCTATAGAGATGCCCCTGAGATGTTGCCTATTCTGGCCATCGTACTTTGTAGTTAGAACTCACTCCAAAATTGGACTGCCAATTAAAAATGCTGATATGCATTGTGACCGTGTGAGGCCCTGGCGCTATGGAAATGGATAAAGGAATGACACAGGGTTTGCAGTAATGCAGAGTGCGGGGCTCCGGTGTGTTTATTGTGAGCGGAGAAGTCTGTCTTTTCAGTTTTTGCCACGCTTCAGAATCCCGGAACAGGGCATGGAGGTTAAAGGCTTCAAAGTGAGCTAGGTGGGATGAAGCCTTCAATTCTATGCCCGGGTCTTGCTGGAGTGGAAAGGTTTGCAGATTTATTATAAGCCAGGACTGACCATAGCTCTCAAGAATGCCATTTGGAGGCAGAGCCTTTGTTTGCAGAGAGGTGTGTGCTCCAGCCAGGAGAGGTGACACACTTGGGAGAATGCATCCTAGAATGCATCCCATATTAGAGGGAATCGTTGCCCACAGCACTGAGAGAGAAATCTGTGGAGACTGAGATAGCTGAGGTGACTGGAGGGAGTCTGTAAGTCTCAGAAGAGTGAGAGAGGTCAGTGCATCAGGAGAACCTCTATCTATAGGCCAGGGGGGTGGGCCCATGCAGTGAGATGCTGTAGCTAAAGCCAGAGTATGCCAGGAAAAACAGAGAGCTGGAAGCTAAGACTTCAACCCCTGCATGGGCAACTGTCTGTAGACTTTTCGTTTCGCTCAGAGAAGCCTATCCTACCCCCACCTGGACTTTTATTTTCTCCATCAGCCCATCCCCCCACAGCTAATACCTTGGGTATCACATCACCCTCACTCTTATGCCGCGTACACACGGTCGTTTTTTGCGATGAAAAAAAACAACGTTTTTTAAAACGTCTTTTAAATTGATGGTGTGTGGGCAAAACGTCGTTTTTTGTCTTCAAAAAAACGACCAAAAAAAAATTCCAACATGCTTGAATTTTTTGTGTCGTTTTTCAAAACGTCGTTTTTTGTTTCACAAAAAGTCACCGTGTGTAGCAAAAACGTCTTTCAAAACGACGTTTTTCAACCCGCGCATGCCCAGAAGCTAGTTATGAAGCGGGCTTCAATGGAAAAGAGTGGTGAACGTAACCTCGCTTTTTGTGAAAACACGATGGTGTGTATGCAAAATTGTCTTTGAAAAGTGACGTTTCAAAAACGTCGTTTTTTACTTCACAGAAAACGTCGTTTTTTTTCATCGCAAAAAACGACCGTGTGTACGTGGCATTAGATTGTAAGCTCCTATGAGCAAGGCCCTCTAAATGCCGCCTGTAATAAATTGTATTGTAACTGTACTGTCTTCCCTTGAACTGTTGGCGCTATACAAATCCAGAGAGGCCCGGAGCAAAAGAACAAGCCATAGGCGGAGGGCGGGGCATGACGGGGTTAACAGAAAACCTTACAAGCCAGGGGGGAGTGGTCATGAGAGGTGTAGTGTGGGAGGGGAGGAGAAGCTATAAATTCCTCCCCCCTCCTTTCCCGGGTAACACAGTCTGGGGAGAAAAGTTCCCACCCACCCTCCCTTTTCTGTTCTGGGCTTGCTGATAGTGGTGATAATGGTTGGGAGAATTTTGTTTTGGGTGCTTTCCTTGTGTTTTGTTTCTCCTTATGCAGGTACGAGGTTCATGCTGTCGTGGCAGTGGCGGGTGTTTGGACTTTGCAGGAGAAGAAATTACCCCAAATATGGATGCCATTACCCAGAGGTGGTATGGGTTCTGAAGGGGTGTGGTTTCCAGTCTACCAAGGTGTAGCTGGAATGTTGGTTAATGGGGGCACTGCGGTCAGTGGTCGTCTCTGAGCCAGCTTGTCGGCTTGAGGCCTATGACCAGAGGTGAGGTACCGCAGTGCCAATAAAATGTTATAATGTTAAAAGGTTTTACAAGTCAGTGTTGGTGGTGCCTGCAAAGTCCAGCACTAGTATGAGAAGAACTGTTTTTCTCAGGAATTATATGGTTTATATATGTTATTTATTATTGGATGTTATCTAAAATAAAGGAGGCTGCTACGGCCAGTTTTACTCCAAGTTACAGTGGTGGTCTCATTATTATTAAAGGTTTAAGGGGGAGTATAAATCAGTGGGTCTTAGCAGAAAAGGTTATATCTGGGATACCATAGTCATGTATAATAATAATAATCTTCCATTGAGCTAAGGAACCCCCATATCATAATATATACTGTATATATATAGATAGATACACAAAAACATCAGTGCAGCGCTTTTTATATTTATGTATGCCTTGTATTAGGGTATTGTGCTGGCTGCTACTCACTAATATTTTTCTGTGGCATTCAGTGCAATTTTCTTTGCTTATAGATGTGTGTGTATATATATATATATATATATATATATATATATATATATATATATATATATATATATATATTATACGTACAGTATATATCCCCTTTGATGGTAATGGAGATAACTCATCTATAAGGATATACAGTACATACACACAGCACAAGGCCGTGTTTACACAACGTGATGTTTTTTGGGGCTGCAATTCCTCTGAGCTCCAAAAGATGGTGATCTCACTTCTACCATAGAGACAGGAAGTTCCTATGGAAGACAGGAAGTGATGTCAGGTATAAATGAGAATTTCCGGGTGAGAGGTGAGTTGGGAGGAAGTAGAGAGGAGACATTGCTGGAAGTGGTAACAAGATGGACAATCAGCCGCCCCTCACATCACCGGGTAAGAGGAGACTTTATTGTAAAGGAGAGAGCAGTACGGAGGCTCCACCTAGATCCCCCATCATCTGATAAACACATAGAAACAATGGGCCAGATTTTCAGAAGAGATACGACGGCGTATCTCCAGATACACCGTCGTATCTCTGTTTCTGAGGCGGTGTATCTATGTGACTGATTCTTAGAATCAGTTACGCATAGATTTGGCGTAGATCCGACTGGCGTAAGTCACTTACACCGTCGTATCTAAGTTGTAATTTTATGCTGGCCGCTAGGTGGCGTTCCCGTCGATTTCTGCGTCGAATATGCAAATGACCTAGATACGCGTATTCCCGAACGTATTTGCGCCAGGTCGTCGTAGTTTACGTCGTTTGCGTAAGCGTGAGGTTACCCCTGCTATATGAGGGGTAACCTTGCGTAGGTTCGGCATACGCCATGTTAAGTATGGACATCGGGACAGCGTCGTGTTTTTACGTCGTTTGCGTAACTCGTTCTCGAATAGGGCTTTGCGTAAGTGACGTTCACGTCGGTTTCATTGACTTTTTGCGACATGATTTGGAGCATGCGCACTGGGCTACGTTTACGGCCGGCGCATGCGCAATTTGAATTACGCGGGAATACGCCGGGCCATTTACACTACGCCCCCGCAAATTACAGAGCAAGTGCTTTGAGAATACGGCACTTGCTTCCAAACTTGCGGCAGCGTAGCGTAAATGCGATACGCTGCGCCCCACTGTCATTTACGCCCAGATACGAGAATCTGGCCCAATGGATTCAGTCAGTGTGTGTGTTTCCTACAGATGGATCCAGTAATGGGAACCCACCAGAGAGATGTCCCCGTCCTCTGTATTCCCGGGATTATTCCACACAGGAAGGTCACACCATCCCCCACCATCATCAGGTAGATGAGGAACAATTATTGGTGGGAAAGGTTCATACTAAAGCTATTTTGTTACAATGAATGTTTTATTATATATTCAGAGTGGAAACCTTGAAGATTATAATATTGTTGTCAAAGAAGAGTATAAAGAGGAGGATGAGGAGTATGGAGTGATGGAGGAGTTTTCAGAAGCACACAAGGATATGATGGAGCCACCTAATACCAGGAACCCACCAGAGAGATGTCCCCGTCCTCTGTATTCCCGGGATTCCACACAGGAAGGTCACACCATCCCCCACTGTTACAAGGTCGGTGGGGCGGAGCATCTAGAACATGGACTGGTGGAGATGATGTGTGGGTTTTGTATGTAAGTTTATATCTTACAGATGATATTCTCTCTCATTCTCTTGGTTTAGAGTGGAGATCCAATCGATATGAAAGTTGAGGTGAAATCAGAAGAAGAAGAGAGGTATGTGAGGGATGATCAGCAGTCTATGGAGGAGGATGGAATAATGAAGATAATTATAGAGGAGGAGATCAGCACAGGTGGGTAATTTTTTATTGTTTAATCAGATCTTTTTTTTATTTTTATATGCAAACAACATTGAGACAACACAGACAAATTATACAAACAAAATCACGTTAAACACAACACGACCCGAAAAAATCCTCAAACCACCCTACCTCAACAAGAATTCAGTCCCCTCCAAAAGCCTCTGTCCCGGGTGAGTCTATCACATTTCTTCCCCACCAAAAGTCGACTAACAAGTTCAAAGACCGCCACCTGGTCCGGAAATGCGTTAGTCTGTCAACCTGATTTCCAATTTTGGCCGCAGGAAATGGTTGTCATCGATAGGTGTGGGGCAAAGGTCTCTGTTCGGCTTCCAGCACTTCAGCTGGGTGGTCTTTACCATTCCATGACTTGTGCTGGGCAAAGGGGTCAACTACTCCGGCTCCCTGGAACTCTGCAGTTGTTGTTGGTGCTGGGCAGAGGTCGGGAGGACTCTACCCTGTTGCTTCTGCTGGGGACCCCACATAATCTGCTCCGGCTAACTGTTGGGGTGGGAAGACAGTTGCCTCCACTTTGGCTGAATGTTGGGGAGGGAGGACGACAACCTCCTCTCCCTGGATCCTGATCTGCTGCTGGTAAATGACCGACACCTTCTCACCCTGGGCCTCTGTAACTGCCGGGGGGTTTGGGCAGAGTTCTTGGACCCTCTGTCCAGTTGTCAGCGCTTCAGCTGGAGAAGTTTCTTGTAACTCTACAGATGCTGCTGACAGGAATTCCCATGTCTCTGTCACTGTTGCGGGAGAAAAGCCTGAAGCTGCTGTTGGTACTGGGCAGAGCTCAGTGATGTTCTGCCCTGATGCTAGCTGTTCCGCTGGGAAGAAAACTAAAAAGCCGGTGGCCTTGCACATCTCCTCCAGGGTCACCGATTGTTGCAGGCAGGGGTCTGGAATCACATGCACGCTCTTCTGCTGGAGGTTCACTGGGTTGTTCCTCCTTAGCAGAAAATGATTTTAAATCCCTGGTGTCTTGGGATAGAAGTTCACCATCTCCTGTCCCTGAAACCCAGAAGATGTTACTGGTGCTGGGCAGAGGCTAGCAGAGCTCATCCCTGTTATTAGCGCTTCAGTTGGAATTTCATTAAATGTTACATCCTTCTATGAAACGTCAATGCTTTCTGTAGATCTGTGGCTGAGGAGGGAGGACGACCACCTCTTCTCCCAAGTCTTTGATCTGCTGCTGGAGAGGGGCCTCTGGAACTGCGGTGGGTGTGGAGCAGAGGTCTTGGATTTTCTGTCCGGTGGTCAGCACTTCAGCTGTGGGGATGGCAATCTCCAATTTTGGGGCATGCTGCTGAACGTGTTCTAGCAGTTACTCGTATGCCCTTTTCCAAGTACTGTTCTTGGCAAATATTCCAGATCAGGTTTAAGCTCTTAGACCCCTACAAAACCGAGTATAGCCTCTCTGTATTCTCACAGGTCCTCAAGGGTAGGTTCCCCTTCATCGCCAAACACAAAGCAATCTCTAAGGTTCTCCGACAGCAATTCAGGGCCACCAAAGTCATATCTCTCCGGAGAGCATTCTGTTGTGTCCCCTAAATGTTCCCGCTCTGTGTGCCATTGCAGATTCTGATTGTCCAGCTCTACCTCCTGCTTGACCAACCTTTTCCAACTCGGTCACCCATTGCTCCTGTGGCCGCTCTCCCAGAAATGTCATCCGCAACTCCCATTGGTCACTGGCCCATTGCTCTGGGGTTGGAAAGCATTTGCCCTGGTGTATACCAACGACCTGGAGGGATCCAATCCAGAGTCCTACCTGAATCTGCTGCCTGAGCTCCAGGTATTCATCTGCTGAAAGGACGATCCGCAGCAGCCCCGGGAACTCTGATGCCAGGTCCATATCTTCGATGGGGTGACCGAAGTCTGCTATCCCGATCTTGGATCCAGTGGATGTTTTTATTTTATTTTTTTAACCGCTTGCCGACCGCCGCACGACTATTTACATCAACAGAATGGCACAGGCAGGCAGATTGGCGTACAGGTACGTCCTTTAAATCTGTTGCCCAGCGGCCGCGCACGCCCGCTGCGTGCCTCGCGAGTGCGGCAGCGGGTGCTGGGAACGCGATGCGATCGGCAAGAGCAAAACAGGGGTATGCCTTTGTAAATGATGCATTCCCATATTCTGCCTAGTGACACTGTCATTGATGACCGTTCCCCCGTGATCGGAAACGGTCATCAGTGACATGTCACTGTAACCACGCCCCCTAACAGTAACAATCACTTCCTAGGGAACACTTTTTTTTATAGCACTGATCGCTGTAAAAATTACAATGGTGTCAAAAGTGTCTGATGTGTCAGCCATTATGTCGCAGTCCTGATAAAAATCGCTGATCACCGCCATAACTAGTGAAAAATAAATTATTAATAAAAATGCCATAAAACAGTACCCTATTTTGTAGACGCTATTGGTCAGATTCACAAAGAGTTACGCCAGGGTATCAGTAGATACATGGGGACAGGCTGCTTTGGGGTGAGGGGCAAGTTACCTTGAGGGGGGAATTGTAAGATCCTCAGAGACAAAGCTGCCTGATGTGGGCGGAGTCCTGGTTTAGGGGAACCAATCAGCTCATGTCTAGTAATAATCTTTGTATTTCTATTTTAGTAGATGGACGGGAGATGAGGAAAACCTCAGAAGATTGTCTCACTTTGTCTCCAGACTGTAAAGTAGAAGATGAGGACATCACACAGCATTCAGAAAACCCCACTCTCCTGTATATTGCGGTGCCCCACATTGTGGTTGGACCATCGTATTCCTCTTATCCTGGGGAACCTCAGACTGTGAGGGACGGTGCAGTTCTTCCAAAACATAAGAGGTTTCCCTGTCCTGAGTGCGGAAAGTGTTTCTCTTGTAAATCCAAACTTGATCTTCATAAAGTAACTCACACCGGAGAGAAGGCCCATCCCTGTACTGAGTGTGGGAAGCAATTCAGTTCCAAAGCCAGTCTTAATGAGCATAAAAAATCTCACACCGGGGAGAAGCCACATTCCTGTCCTGAGTGTGGGAAATGTTTTTCACATAAGGCCCATCTTTATCGACATCAGACATTGCACACAGGAGAGAAGCCGTATTCCTGTCCTGAGTGCGGGAAATGTTTCCGTTTGAAAGGCTATCTTTCTGTACATCAAAGATATCACACAGGTGAGAAGCCATTTTCTTGTACTCGGTGCGGGAAAAGATTTGCACACAAACCGCATCTTACCAGTCATCAGAGAACTCACACGTGGGGGGAAAAGCCGTATTCCTGTCCTGTGTGTGGGAAATGTTTTGTACAAAAATCAGAGCTTATAAAACATCAAAACTCTCACACAGGAGAAAACCTGGCTACCTCAAACGTCCATCCGGCGCCACACAGTGTAGATGGACCATCGTATTCCTCTTATCCTGAGGAACCTCAGACTGTGCGGGACGGTGCCGGACCATCGTATTCCTCTAATCCTGAGGAACCTCAGACTGTGAGGGACGGTGCCGTAATTCCAAAAAATAAGAGGTTTCCCTGTTCTGAGTGCGGGAAATGTTTTTCAAAGAAGTCCATTCTTTACACACATCAGAGAACCCACACGGGGGAGAAGCCGTATCCCTGTCCTGAGTGTGGGAAATGTTTTTCAGCTAAGGCCAATCTTCGATATCATCAGCAACGGCACACGGGGGAGAAGCCGTATTCCTGTTCTAAGTGCGGGAAATGTTTTATACAAAAATCAGCGCTTGTTACACATCAATGGTCTCACACAGAGAAAAAGCCTTATTCTTGTTCTGAGTGCGGAAAATGTTTTGCAAGAAAATTCATTCTCAGCACACACCAAATGTCTCACACGGGTGAAAAGCCGTATTCCTGTCCTGAGTGCAAAAAATGTTTCTCATCTAAGTCCCATCTATCCGAACATCAAAGATCTCACACAGGGGAGAAGCCATTTTCCTGTCCTCAATGTGGGAAACATTTTGCAAGTAAATCAAGCCTTGTCAGACATCAGAGATCTCACACGGGGGAGAAGCCGTATTCCTGTGTTGAGTGCGGAAAATGTTTTTCAGATAAGTCTAGTATTTACAAACATCAGATATTGCACGCAAGGGAGAAGCCACTTCCCTGTCCTGAGTGAGGGAATTGTTCCTCACTGAAGTCCTGTCTTCCTGTACATTAGGGGCCCCACACAACCCTCAAGGTGTATTAGTGAGTGCGGGAAATGTCTTGTATATGAATGTTGCTGGACATGTGGGGAAGAAGCACACCCTGATATACACCTCAGATATACTCCATGGCTGATCTTCATCATGTAAGAAACACTTCATAAGGAGATCAGAGATCACCAAAGACATGGATGAAGTGTTGTACCGTGTTGGCCATTGATAGCAGGAGAAAAATAAAAATGGAGTCATTCCCTCTCATTGGCTGAGTATTTTGTGGTGTAAAAACACATAGGATGTGCGTTGTTAAAATATTTGAATAAAAACGAATATCAAATTTTTTGCTGTATTTTATTTCTTGATGATTTCCTTTTGCTCATCGTCGTTTTACTAAGTCGTTCGCGAATAGGGTTCTACGTAAATGCCGCTCAGGTCGGCTTCAGTGACGTTTTCCGACGTGAGCTGGAGCATGCGCACTGGTATTTTTTCCCGGCCGGCGCATGCGCAGTTCCATCGACGCGGGGGCGCGCTTAATTTAAATACAAGCCGCCCCCTTTCATTTACGCGGGGATACCCTGGGCCATTTAGACTACGCCGCCGCAAATTACGGAGCAAGTGCTTTGAGAATACGGCACTTGCTCCAGTAAGTTGCGGCGGCGTAGTGTAAACGGCTTACGTTACGCCGACGCAGCCGGTACGTGAATCTGGCCCGGTTTGCGTGTAGGCTTTACCGACGGGAAAAAAACATGCATGCTCAGAAACAAGTTATGAGACGGGAGCACTCGTTCTGGTAAAACTAGCGTTTGTAATGGAGATAACACATTCGTCACGCTGTAACAGACTGAAAAGCACGAAGACTGAAAAGCGCGAATCGTCTCTCACCGAACTTTTACTAACACAAAAGCAGCCCCAAGGGTGGCGTCATCTGAAGGGAACTTCCCCTTTATAGTGCTGTCGTACGTGTTGTACGTCACCGCGCTTTGCTAGAGCATTTTTTTCGTGATAGGCAAGGCAGGCTTGACAAGAATCACGTCGAGAAAAATGTCGTTAATTTTTTTTTACATGACATTAAAAACAGTCGTGTGTACGCGGCATTACTCTGAATGGTCTATGGTTATCAGCGGTGTACCCCAAGGTTCAGTTTTGGGACCCTTACTTATTAATATATTTATGAATTATATTTGGTCTGGGTTCAAAAGTACACACGAGTTGAAATTCCATCGGAAAAACCTTAGATGGTTTCTCTGACAGAATTTCGCCCAAGCTTGCCGTGCATACACACGGTCACACAACATTTCTCTGAACTTTCGACCGCCAAGAACACGGTGACATACAACACTACGATGAAATGAAGTTCAAAGCTTTCGAACATGCGTTTGAATTGTTTCCGAGTATGCGTCTGAATTTTGCGCATCGGAATTGCTACAGACGATCGGAATTTCCAATTGGATTTTTTTCCGTCTGAAAAATAGAGAACCTGCTCTCAATCTCCAAATTCCACCAGCAAAAGTCCGATGGAGCATACACATGGTCAGGATTTCTGACCAAAAGCTGGCGGAAATACCGATCGTGTGTACACAGCTTTACTCTGAATGGTCGAAGGTTATCAGTGGTGTACCCCAAGGTTCAGTGTTGGGTCGCTTACGTTTTAATATCTTTATAAATGATATTGGGTCTGGGAACAAAAGTAAAATTTCTGTCTTTGCAGATGACACCAAGCTATGCAGTGGAATAATGTCCTTGCAGGATGTCTCCAATTTACAAGCCGACCTCAATGCTCTGTCTAATTGGGCGACTAAGTGGCAGATGAGGTTTAATGTTGATAAATGTAAAGTTATGCACTTGGGCGCTAAGAATATGCATCATACGTACTAGAAGGAGTACAACTAGGGGGATCAATAGTGGAGAAGGATCTGGGGGAGTCAGTGGTGGAGAAGGATCTGGGAGATCCATACTGGAGAAGGATCTGGAGGTTTTGGTAGATCATAAGCTCAATAATGGCATGCAATGCCAAGCTGCGGTTTCCAAAGCGAGCAAAGTCCTTTCTTGTATAAGGGAGGTATGGACTCCACAGAGATATCATCTGTACAAATAGTAAGACCTCATCTGGAATATGCAGTCCAGTTTTGGGCTCCAGTTCTCAAGAAGGATATCGGGGAACTGGAGAAAGTGCAGAGAAGGGCAACCAAACTGATAAGAGGCATGGAGGAGCTCAGCTATGAGGAAAGATTAGAGGAACTGAAATTATTCACTCTTGAGAAGAGGAGAATAAGGGGGGATATGATCAACATGTACAAATATATAAGAGGTCCATATAGAGAACTTTGTGTTGAGTTATTCACTTTACGGTCATCACAGAGGACAAGGGGGCACTCTTTTTACGTCTAGAGGAAAAGAGATTTCACCTCCAAATACGGAAAGGTTTCTTCACAGTAAGAGCTGTGAAAATGTGGAACAGACTCCCTCCGGAGGTGGTTCTGGTCAGATCAGTAGATTGCTTTAAGAAAGGCCTGGATTCTTTCCTAAATACACATAATATAACTGGATGACATTTATAGGTTAAGTTGATCCGGGGTAAATCCGATTGCCTCTTGGGGGATCAAGAAGGAATTTTTTTCCCCTGCTGTAGCAAACTGGATTTTTTTTGCCTTCTTCTGGATCAACTGTGGGTATATGGGATTGTACGATATTTTTTTTGATTGAACTAGATGGACTTACTGACTAACTATGTAACTATTAATATGGGGAGACTGAGAAAGCGGAGGCAACTAGTGAGTCGAGGAGACTGGAGGTAGGCTGCAAGTCTCGTGAGAGTGAGAGAGCCTGGGTGCCAGGAGAACCTCTCTCCAGAGGTCAGGGGTGGGCCCATGCCAGCGAGGTGCTTCAGCTAAATGCTGGGTAAGCCAGGAGAAACAGATCTGGGAGCTAGGATTACAAGTTTAGAGAGCCAGGTGGCTCGGTATTTTCTATTTTTTTGCATGGGCAACTGTGTATGTGAAATTTCTGTTACTTTTGATAAATAAAAGTGGGCCTCTAAGCCTTTTTGAAAAACAGTTTGGAATGGCATGGAGTTCACTAACACACCTAACACTAAGCTAAGCAAACCCCATATGGTGGTTTTTGGTGGGAGTGGAGATGACCCATCTATAAGGATATACAATACATACACACACAGCACAAGGCCGTGGTCACACTACGAGACATTTCCCAGGGCTGCAGGTCCTCTGAGCTCCACAAGGTGGTGATCTCACTTCTACCATAGAGACAGGAAGGAAAAAAAGTTTATTCAATGGATCAAACAAGATAGCGGTTGATGCTTGTTACACAATAGACCTGTAACGGTCAAGGTAGTTCTACATAAAAACACTTGCAAAATGATATGTAGGTGGAGAACACCAGGGATGAAAAAGTGCACCAAGTGTTAAGGAAAGAGAGAGAAATTATTTTTTATTTTTTTTACAACACAACAGTGTATAATACAACACAATTAAAAACACTCTCCAAGGGACAATGGAGGATGCCCGACACGTTTCTGGTCTTGTGGGTCAGCAGAAGACCATCATCAGGGCCCAGAGAGTTGTATGGTATGTATATTCTCAATCGTTTGATTTGCGGATAGAGAGGTCCCTTGATTGAATAACAGTGGTCAATGGGCTCAGGGTGTGTCACCTCGAATCCAGCCCTCCCCGGAACAAACAATGGTCCCAATACGGGGGGGGGGGGGGGGGTCCTTATTTATCAGAAGGCCCCTGAAAACCTGTGAGGTTTGTTGAGGTTGATCCACCTGGATCACAAAGAGGGAACAGTTGCTGCGGTGAAGTGTATCCACGGCCCAATGGCGTTAATCCCCGATGTGTAGGGTGATACATTTTGAGTTTGGCCTGCAAAGTCCCATTCCTAGGGGTACTTTTCTTTATCTATATATTAGCAGGGATGTGGCCATCCTCATGTAATACGGATACGGATCCGTGAACTCCATTTCTTTACATATAGAGACAGGAAGTGATGTCAGACACAAACAGGAAGTGATGGCAGAAAGTTCTGGGTGAGAGGTGAGTCGGGAGGAAGTAGAGAAGAGACATTGCTGGAAAAGGCAAAAACGATGAACAATCGGCCGCCCCTCACATCACCGGGTAAGAGGAGACTTTATTGTAAAGGAGAGAGCAGTACGGAGGCTCCACCCCCATCCCCCATCATCTCATAAACACATTGAAACAATGGATTCAGTCAGTGTGTGTGTTTCCTACAGATGGATCCAGTAATGGGAACCCACCAGAGAGATGTCCCCGTCCTCTGTATTCCCGGGATTATTCCACACAGGAAGGTCACACCATCCCCCACCATCATCAGGTAGATGAGGAACAATCACTGATCGTATCATTAGGATCTGTACATTATCTGCATTGTTACCATTGATGTCATTTTTATTCTATATTCAGAGTGGAGACCTGAGAGATCCTAAAGTTGAGGTTAAAGAAGAGATAAAAGAGGAGGATAATGAGGATGGGGTGATGGAGGAAGAACACAAAGATCTGTACCAGGACACCATGGTGGAGTCATCCAGCTACAGAAACCCCCCAGAGAGATGTCCCCGTCCTCTGTATTCCCGGGATTCCACACAGGAAGGTCACACCATCCCCCACCATCATCAGGTAGATGAGGAACAATTATTGGTGGTTTTGATTTATACACAAACATGTTTATTATAATGAATGTTTTATTATATATTCAGAGTGGAAACCTCGGGGATGATAATATTGATGTAAAAGAAGAGTATAAAGAGGAGGATGAGGAGTATGGAGTGATGGAGGAGTTATCAGAAGGACACAAGGATATGATGGAGCCACCTAATACCAGGAACCCACCAGAGAGATGTCCCCGTCCTCTGTATTCCCGGGATTCCACACAGGAAGGTCACACCATCCCCCACTGTTACAAGGTCGGTGGGGCGGAGCATCTAGAACATGGACTGGTGGAGATGATGTGTGGGTTTTGTATGTAAGTTTATATCTTACAGATGATATTCTCTCTCATTCTCTTGGTTTAGAGTGGAGATCCAATCGATATAGAATTTGAGGTGAAATCAGAAGAAGAAGAGACGTATGTGAGGGATGATCAGCAGTCTATGGAGGAGGATGGAATAACGGGGACATTTATAGAGGAGGACACTCCTACAGAGATCAGCACAGGTGGGTCATTAACACTAAATCCATTCCTCCACCCATACTGCTCACTGATTGGTCCAGAGTAGGGCGGGGACTGGGTGATATCAGCCTGTAATCCCCTGGTCACTTTCCTGAGCTGTGTTCCCCGTCCTGTATTCCTGTATTTCTCTCGGATAATCTTTGTATCTCTATTTTAGTAGATGGACGGGAGATGAGGAAAACCTCAGAGGATTGTCTCACTTTGTCTCCAGACTGTAAAGTAGAAGATGAGGACATCACACAGTATAGTCCAGGAGAAAACCCGACTACCTCAAATGTCCATCCGGCACCACACAGTGTAGATGGACCATCGTATTCCTCTTATCCTGAGGAACCTCAGACTGTGCGGGACGGTGCCGGACCATCGTATTCCTCTTATCCTGACGAACCTCAGACTGTTCTGGATGCTGAAGTCCTTCCAACACATAAGAGGTTTCCCTGTACTGAGTGCCGGAATTGCTTCCATTCTAAATCCCATCGTAATGTTCATAAAAGGTCTCACGCCAGTAAGAAGACGTATTCCTGTCCTGAGTGCGGTAAATGGTTTTCGCAGAAGTCCATTCTTTACAGACATCAGAGATTGCACACGGGTGAGAAACCATATTCCTGTTCTGAGTGCGGAAAAAGTTTTTCACAAATGGCCCATCTTTACACACATCAGAGATCTCACACGGGGGAGAAGCCATATTCCTGTCCTGAGTGCAGGAAAAGTTTTGTACATAAATTAAGCCTTGTCACACATCAGAGATCTCACACCGGTGAAAGGCCGTTTTCCTGTTTTAAGTGCGGAAAATGTTTTTCAGACAAGTCCATTCTTTATTATCATCAGAGGTCTCACACAGGGGAGAAGCCGTATTCCTGCCCAGAGTGCGTGAAATGTTTTTCACGTAAGTCACACCTTTATACACATCAGAGATCTCATGAGGCAAAGAAACAACTTTGCTGTCCTGAGTACGGGAATTGTCAGTCACAGAAGTCCTCTGTTTACAGTCATCTGAGATTGGACACGGAGGAGAATGAACTTTGCTGGTCTGAGTGAGGGAGATGTTCCTCACTGAAGTCCTGTCTTCCTGTACATCAGGGGTCCCACACAACCCTCGAGGTGTATTAGTGAGTGCGGGAAATGTCTTGTATATGAATGTTGCTGGACATGTGGGGAAGAAGCACACCCTGATATACACCTCAGATATACTCCATGGCTGATCTTCATCATGTAAGAAACACTTCATAAGGAGATCAGAGATCACCAAAGACATGGATGAAGTGTTGTACCGTGTTGGCCATTGATAGACGGAGAAAAATAAAAATGGAGTCATTCCCTCTCATTGGCTGAGTACATTTTGCGGTGGAAACTCTTGCAAGAGGTCTGTTTTCTCATGTCGTCTTCCAGGACGAAACACGTTTAAAAGGCGGTCTTCTAAGCCTTTTATAATAAAAATGGAGTCATCACCTCTCATTGGCTGAGTACATTTTGTTGTGAAAACTCTTGCAAGAGGTCTGTTTTCTCATGTCGTCTTCCAGTACGAAACACGTTAACCCCACCACTTAAAAGGCAGTCCTCTCATTGGCTGAGTACATTTTGTGGTGGAAACTCTTGCAAGAGGTCTGTTTTCTCATGTCGCCTTCCAGGACGAAACACGTTAACCACACCACTTAAAAAGGCGGTCCTCCAGGTCTTTTAAAATAAAAATGGAGTCATTACCTCTCATTGGCTGAGTACATTTTGTGGTGGAAGATTTCACAGACACTAAGGCCTTGTACACACGAGGGGATATTTCCGCTGAACATGGTCCGACGGACCATTTCAGCCGAAAAATCCCCTCGTCTGTATGGGCAAACGGACGCTTTTTGCCGGATTCATCCGGCGGAAAAATTTCAAAGCATGCTTTGAAATAATTCCGCCGGATAGCTGGCCGTCAGATATGTCCGCTGGTTAGTACGGCAAACCAGCGGACATATCTTGCCGCACATGCGTCGTATCCTGTGAATGGATCCGACGCATGCGCGCGGAAGTGTTTACTTCCTGGTGCGGTGACGTGGCGGCGTCAACGTCACCGCCGCGTCACCGCGCTGTCCGCCGGCGGGGAATTTGATCCGATGGTGTGTACAGCCATCGGATCAAAACACCCCGGCGTAAATATACGCTGTAAACGGTCCGGGGACCGTTCACAGCGGATATATTCAGCCGTGTGTACAAGGCCTTACAAGTCTGTTTGTTAAAAATGTGTTGAACGAATGTGACACGCATTCACCCACCTATGATAAATTTGGGCTGTATTTTATTTCTTTTCATGATTCTCTATGATCATTGGCTCCATCTAGTGACCAGAATGCTGTGATGCACAATTTTTGCTAATGAAGGTGCAGGAAAAAATACCACATTATAGCCACTGGATAGCACTAGGAAATCACTGTGTTCATGGCTTGGCAAATGCTTGTCACATTCGTCCAATTTTTTAGACCCCTTTGTTTCCTTCAGCAGACATGGACTACTAATAACGGAGATCATCATCATGCACTTATAATTACAGCAGACATTGAATAATATTAAACTAACAATATTGATCCAACCACTTGTAGCTCCCTCTAGTGTACAGTCTAGTTATGAAGAAAATGTATTCTGACTCGCAGTAGCTGTGCGTGTCTGGGTAAATGGTCGGGGGTTACTGTAGGTCAGGCTGGAGGACTCTACAGTAGGGTGACCAGACATCCCCATTTCCCGGGGACAGTCCGCGGATTGAGGACACTGTCCCTGCACCAAGTCTGTCCCCGGTTTTGTCTCTGCCACTCTTACTAGCTTAGGGGGGTGTATTTTTTTTCATTATCTGTGTCCCTTTCTGATGATCATGTGCTGGTCGGAGTGGAGGGAATATTTCTTCAGTTTCGGCCGCATGCCCATCCAGCATCCGCTCGCATGGCTCAAGTCCCGGCCAGCCACCTGCCTGCTTATCTCCTTGCCTTCCCTGGTGGAGTGATCTCCCTCCGCTCCCCACACATAAGTAGCCGGGGCCCGGAGAGTTATGCCGCGTACACACGATCATTTTTCGGGATGAAAAAAACTACGTTTTTCGGCATGTAGAAAAAACTTTGTTTTTTCCAACTTCATCATTAAAACGGCATTGCCTACACACGATCATTTAAAAAAAATGCTCTAGCAAAGCGCGGTGACGTAAAACACGTACGACGGCACTATAAAGGGAAGTTCCATGTGGATGACGCCACCCTTGGGGCTGCTTTAGCTGATTTCCTGTTAGTGAAAGACGAATCGTGCTTTTCAGTCTGTTACAGCGTGATGAATGTGCCATCTCCATTACAAACTTCCTTCTGACCATGCGCGGGTTTTTCACATAGTTTTAGCCCACACACGATCATTTTTTACAACCTGAAAACGACATTGTTTAAAACGTCGTTAAAAAATGCAGCATGTTAAGAAAAAAAATGTGGTAATTTTTCAATTATGTCAAGCCCACACACAACATAATTTTAAATGACATATTTTTTAAAAACATAATTTTTTTCATGCCGAAAAATGATCGTGTGTACGCAGCATAAGACTTTACAGGCTGTGAGGCGGGCGGTGGCGCGCGTCGGGCAGAGAGTCGCTGATTGCTGCCATTACTAGTAAAAAAAAAAATATGTCCCCGGATTTCATTTTAAAAATCTGGTCACCATACTCTACAGGTCAGGCCTCTGGTACCTCGCCTTGTTTCCAGAAGTTGCCAGATGTTTCTAGAAGCTGGTGGGTGGAGGCGAAGTGAGACTATGATCTGCATATCTCGGGAGATCTGACCAATACCCAGGCAGGTGACTTGGCAGGGTGGTTGGGTCAGCCCATAAATATTGTGGAGCCTGGCCAGCGAGGGAAGGTTGGTTGTTGTTGGGGGGAAGATGGAGGAAGCCAGTGATAGGATTGGCAGACATGGGCTGAGGACACTGAATGGAAACCAGTGGAGAGAGTGGCAGAGAGGGGTGGAGGGCACTGAATGGAGGCCAGTGGAGGGAGTGGCAGAGAGGGGTGGAGGGCACTGAATGAAGGCCAGTGGAGGGATTGGCAGAGAAGGGTGGAGGAAACTGACTGGAGGGACTGGCAGAGAGAAGTGGAGGACATTGAATGGAGGCCAGTGGAAGGATTGGCAGAGAGGAGTGGAGGGATTGGCAGAGAGGGGTGGCGGACACTGAATGGAAGCCAGTGGAGGAATTGGTGAGAGCGGTGGAGGACACTGAATGTAGGCCAGTGGGGGGTTTGGCAGAGAGGGGCTTTGGCCCATGATCCTGGTCCATGGAGTTCACTAAAACGCATCTACCACTAAGCTAAGCAAGCCTCATATCTGAAAATATATTTCTCTCCCCTTTGGTGGAAATGGAGATGACCCATCTATAAGGATATAAAGTACAGTCACACTACGAGACGTTTTTCAGGGCTGCAGTTCCTCTGAGCTACACAAGATGGTAATCTTCTACCATAGAGACGGCAAGTCTCTATGGAATACAGGAAGTGATGTCAGGTACAGACAGGAAGTCCCTATGGAAAACAGGAAGTGATGTCAGCTCAGATATAAATAGCAAGTTACGAGAGCTGAGCTTGAAGGAGGTAGAGAACTGGCAATATGATGGACAATCAGCCGCCCCTCACATCACCGGGTAAGAGGAGACTTTATTGTAAAGGAGAGAGCAGTACGGAGGCTCCACCCCCATCCCCCATCATCTGATAAACACATAGAAACAATGGATTCAGTCAGTGTGTGTGTTTCCTACAGATGGATCCAGTAATGGGAACCCACCAGAGAGATGTCCCCGTCCTCTGTATTCCCGGGATTATTCCACACAGGAAGGTCACACCATCCCCCACCATCATCAGGTAGATGTGGAACAATCACTGATCGTATCATTAGGGTCTGTACATTATCTGCATTGTTACCATTGATGTCATTTTTATTCTATATTCAGAGTGGAGACCTGAGAGATCCTAAAGTTGAAGTTAAAGAAGAGATAAAAGAGGAGGATGATGAGGATGGGGTGATGGAGGAAGAACACACCATCCCCCACCATCATCAGGTAGATGAGGAACAATTATTGGTAGTTATGATTTATACACAAACATGTTTATTATAATGAATGTTTTATTATATATTCAGAGTGGAAACCTCGGGGATGATAATATTGATATTAAAGAAGAGTATAAAGAGGAGGATGAGGAGTATGGAGGGATGGAGGAGTTATCAGAAGGACACAAGGATATGATGGAGCCACCTAATACCAGGAACCCACCAGAGAGATGTCCCCGTCCTCTGTATTCCCAGGATTCCACACAGGAAGGTCACACCATCCCCCACTGCTACAAGGTCGGTGGGGCGGAGCATCTAGAACATGGACTGGTGGAGATGATGTGTGGATTTTGTATGTAAGTTTATATCTTACAGATGATATTCTCTCTCATTCTCTTGGTTTAGAGTGGAGATCCAATCGATATAGAATTTGAGGTGAAATCAGAAGAAGAAGAGACGTATGTGAGGGATGATCAGCAGTCTATGGAGGAGGATGGAATAACGGGGACATTTATAGAGGAGGACACTCCTACAGAGATCCGCACAGGTGGGTCATTAACACTAAATCCATTCCTCCACCCATACTGCTCACTGATTGGTCCAGAGTAGGGCGGGGACTGGGTGATATCAGCCTGTAATCCCCTGGTCACTTTCCTGAGCTGTGTTCCCCGTCCTGTATTCCTGTATTTCTCTTGGATAATCTTTGTATCTCTATTTTAGTAGATGGACGGGAGATGAGGAAAACCTCAGAGGATTGTCTCACTTTGTCTCCAGACTGTAAAGTAGAAGATGAGGACATCACACAGTATAGTCCAGGAGAAAACCTGACTACCTCAAATGTCCATCCGGCACCACACAGTGTAGATGGACCATCGTATTCCTCTTATCCTGAGGAACCTCAGACTGTGCGGGACGGTGCCAGACCATCATATTCCTCTTATCCTGAGGAACCTCAGACTGTGCGGGACGGTGCCAGACCATCGTATTCCACTTATCCTGAGGAACGTCAGACTGTGAGGGACGGTGCCGTCCTTCCAACACATAAGAGGTTTCCCTGTCCTGAATGCGGAAAACGTTTCAGTTTTCAATCCCGTCTTAATGCACATAAAAGATCTCACACAGGTGAGAAGCCACATTCCTGTCCTGAGTGTGGAAAATGTTTTGCAAGAAAATCACAACTTGTCCCACATCAAAGGTTTCACACGGGGGAAAAGCCATATTCCTGTCCTAACTGCGGCAAATGTTTTTCAGGGAAGTTCAGTCTTAGCAGACATCAAAGGTCTCACATGGAGGGGAAGCCGTATTCCTGTCCTGTGTGCAGGAAATGTTTTTCACAGACGTCCATTCTTTACAGACATCAGAGATTGCACACGGGTGAGAAGCCTTATTCTTGTCCTGAGTGCGGGAAATGTTTTGTACATAAATTAAACCTCGTAACACATCAGAGATCACACACGGGGGAGAAGCCGTTTTGCTGTCCTGAGTGCGGGAAATGTTTTTCTGATAAGTCCAATCTTTATCATCATCAAAGATTTCACACAGGGGAAAAGCCGTATTCCTGTCCTGAGTGCGGGAAATGTTTTTCACTTAAGTCACATCTTCATACACATCAAAGATTACACACAGGCGAGAAGCCGTATTCCTGTTCTGAGTGCGGGAAACTTTTTTCAGATCAGTCCAGTTATTACAAACATCAGAAATCTCACACGAGGGAGAAGACACTTTCCTGTCCTGAGTACGGGAATAGTCAGTCACAGAAGTCCTCTGTTTACAGTCATCTGAGATTGGACACGGAGGAGAATGAACTTTCCTGGTCTGAGTGAGGGAGATGTTCCTCACTGAAGTCCTGTCTTCCTGTACATCAGGGGTCCCACACAACCCTCGAGGTGTATTAGTGAGTGCGGGAAATGTCTTGTATGTGAATGTTGCTGGACATGTGGGGAAGAAGCACACCCTGATATACACCTCAGATATACTCCATGGCTGATCTTCATCATGTAAGAAACACTTCATAAGGAGATCAGAGATCACCAAAGACATGGATGAAGTGTTGTACCGTGTTGGCCATTGATAGCAGGAGAAAAATAAAAGTCATTCCCTCTCATTGGCTGAGTACATTTTGTGGTGGAAACTCTTGCAAGAGGTCTGTTTTTTCAAGTCATTTTCCAGTACGAAAGACGGTAACCCCACCACTTAGAAGGCGGTCCTCTAGGCTTTTTAAAAAGAAAATCAAGTCATTACCTCTCATTGGCTGAGTACATTTTGTGGTATAAAAACAGATAGAGGTGTGTTTTAATATTTTTTTTAAATAAAAATGATTGTAACATTTTTGGCTGTATTTTATTTCTTGGTTTTCTTGATGATTTCCTACGCTCGTTGGTTCCATCTACTGATCATAATGTTACCGCTAGATGGAGCTGAGGATCGTAGGAAATCGATGTGTTCATTTAATTACGGATAGAATTTTTCATGACTGGGCAAATGTTTTGCACTTTTTTTTATAAGATAGACCCCTCAGTTTCCTTCAGCAGACATGGATCGTTACAAATAAATGAGATCATCCTCATCCACTTATTTACGTACAATATAAATTATATGAACAAACAATTATAATCCAACCACTTGTAGCGTCCTCTAGTGTACAGTCTCGTTATGAGGAAAATGTATTCTGACTCACAGTAGCTGTGTGAGTCTGGGTAATTGGTCAGGGGGTTACTGTAGGTCAGGCTGGAGGAAATCTACAGGTCAAGCTTCTGGTACCTCTCCCGGGTTCTAGAAGCTACCGGACATTTCTAGAAGCTAGTGGGTGGAGGCAAAGAGAGGCTATGATCTGCGTATTAATGGAAATCTGACCAATCCCCAGGCAGGTGGCTTGGTAGGGTGGAGCCTGGCCAGCAAGGGAAGTTTGGTTGTTGGGTGTCTGTAATTCTCGGGAGCGTGAGAGAGGTCAGGGTGTCAGGAGAACCCCTATCCAGAGGTCAGGGGTGGGCCCATGCAGCAAGGTGCTTCAGCTAAAAGCTGAGTGAGCCTAGAGACCTGGGACTACAAGCTGAGAGAGCCAGGCTCTGTATTTTATGTTATCTCTTTTTACTGGAGAAGAACCATTGCTGAGTGGGCCAGGAGAACCAGAGAGCTGGGGTCTTGGTTTTGAAGGCTTCAAAGTGTCTTGGGTGGGATGAAGCCTTCAATCCTGTGTCCAGGTCTTGCTGGAGACCTGCAGGCCATGTGAGTAGACAGGTGCACAGATTTGTTATAAGCCAGGCCTGACCATAACTTGAAACTCCCATTTGGACACAGACTTTGTTTGCAAAGAGGTGTGTGCTCCAGCCAGGAGCGGTGGCCCACTTGGAAGAAAGCACCACATATTGGAAGGTTTTGTTGCCCAGGAGGAGGAGCAGATCAACTTTGGGAGCCAGAGACCATTATGAATATGGTGGCCAGGTTTCAGGAGGTCTGAAACCCGGACACACGATTCAAAACCCAAAACTGTCCGGGTGAATCCCAGACTGGTGGCAACCCTATGTGTGCTCAAGCCAGGAGAGGTGACCTACTCAGAATTCATCCCATGTTGGAGGGAATACTTGCCCACAGTACTGGAGGACAGCTGGGCGAAACTGGAGAGACTGAGGTGACTAGTGAGTCTAGGTGACTGGAGGGAGTCTGTAAGTCTCGGGAGAGTGAGAGAACCTGAGGTGTCAGGAGAACCCCTATCCAGAGGCCAGGGGTGGGCCCATGCAGCGAGGTGCTGTAGCTAAAGACTGAGTGAGCCAGGAGAACCAGAAACCTGGGAGCTAGGACTACAAGATGAGAGAGCCAGGTGGTTCAGTATTCTCTGTTATCTGTTTTTGCTGGAGAAGAACCCCTGTGTGGGTACCTGTGCCTGTCGAGTTTTCATTACTTTGGGTGAATAAAATTGGGCTTTTAAGCCTTTTGAAACACAGGTCAGACTGGCATGGAATTCACTGAAATGCATCTACCATTGAGTTAAGCAACTGCCATATGACAAAAAAAGTATATATGGCCCATCCCCAAGAAGACGTCACTGCTAATGAAACATGTAGGGTCATGGCAAGTCTCGGCATCTGTCTGCAATAGCCATTGAGCACCTGTATATATATATATAGGTATATCCCTTGGTGAGAGTGGGGATGACCCATCTATAAGAATATAAAGTACATACACACACAGCACAAGGCCGTGTTCACACTACGAAACGTTTCTCGGGGCTGCAGTTCCTCTGAGCTCCACAAGGTGGTAATTTCACGTCTACCCAAACACAAAGGGGTAGATTCACGTACCTCGGCGCATCTTTATGTGGACATAGCGTATCTTCTTTACGCTACGCTGGCGCAACGTTGAGAGGCAAGCATGGAATTCACAAAGCAAATGCTCCTAAAGTTGCGCCCGCGTAACGTATAGTCTTCGGCGTAAGCTGACGTAAGTCAAAGTAGGTGGAAGTGGGCGTGATATATTTAAATGAAGCGTGACCCCATGCAAATGATGGGCTGAGCTTCAAAAAACTAACTGTGCATGCGTTGTATCTTTGAGGCATCCCAGTGTGCATGCTCACAGTCACGTCAAAATAACTGGCTAAGATACGTCAAAACGACGTGAACGTAACCTACGCACAGCCCTATTCACGTAATATGTAAAAATCAACGGCGTTCGTTCCCTGGTCCATACCTTTGCATGGGTTGCGCCTCCTATATGAGGAATAGCCAGACATAACCCTTACGCAAATCATTTAAAACATGGGCCGGGCGCAAGTACGTTCGTGAATCGGCGTATCTTGCTCATTCGCATATTTAACATGGGTACGCTGAATGTGTCCAGCGTAACTATGCGCCCACGATACACCGGTGTAGGCAAGTTACGTCGGGCGGCTGAAGCCAAATTTTTCGACGTATCTAGCTTGGGGAATCGGCGCAGAGATACGACGGTGCACATTTGTACTTACGACGACGTATCTATAGATTAGGGTGACCACGTGTCCCGGATTGCCCGGGGCAGTCCCACATTTTGCAGGTCTGTCCCGGGCACATTCATTCCAGGACAATACAGTGTCCCGGAATGAAACTGACACAGCCACCCCCCGGGGAAAATCTGATGCCCCCAAAAAAGGGTGCCACCTCACCGCTTTATTCACTGACAGTACTTGTCCTGGCCGGGAATTCATGGAGGAGTACAATCCCCACCCCCTGCTTGTGATTGGCGAAATCATAAATCTTGCCTCTTGTGTTCAATCACTGTGTTGTGATTCGTTACAGCACAATCTGATTTTTGGGAAGGAAGGGTGTCCCTGAATGGTAGTTTGGAAATGTGGTCACCCTACTATAGATACGACGGCGTAAGTCTTACGTGAATCCGGGCCAAAGTCTCTATGGAAGACAGGAAGGATGTCAGGTACAGCAGGAAGTGATGTCAGGTATAAATAGGAAGTTCCTGGTGAGAGGTGAGTCGGGAGGAAGTAGTGAGGAGACATTGCTCGAACTGGCAGTAGAGGAGGTAATAAGATCTTATCTTCTATTTACACCCAGTAACCCCGTCATGTCCGTCCTCTTCCTCCATAGTCACTGTGACGTCTTTTATCTCCCCTTTAGTTCCCCTTCCTGGACATCATGAATACCCTCCATTGTCCTCACAGCACTGCCTCAGAGCAACCAAGTCACAGTATTTATCTTTCTTTGTCTGCAGTACTAAAACTAATCAAAACCGATTCCCAAACCCAACAGAGAAAAGGAAATTTCTGATCCGACAGGCCAAGAGGGTCCCGGGTTCCTGAAAAGTTAACAAACACTAAACAGTCCAAACTGAATGTGTTACCATGGGGGGCTAGTCCTTAAATATAAAGCAACCCTCCCATTCCCCTCTCATATTACCATCCTATTATTGTGTGACCAATACCATCCAAATAATTCTTACTTTCATTTCCCAAAGTTATCCGTCTACAAGGAAACCTGTATAGATCACATGAAGCCACTAATGAGGATGGAGGAGGACCGGAGTCACATGACTGAGAGGATACTAAACCTCACCCTGGAGATCATCTACCTGCTGACCGGAGAGGTGAGGAGGATTCTGGGAGGTCACATGACATCACTCTTATCTCTATTAATAAAACACAGACCTGACGGAGAAGTGAGGGGGATTCTGGGAGGTCACATGACATCACTCTTATCTCTATTAATAATACAGACCTGACCGGAGAGGTGAGGGGGATTCTGGGAGGTCACATGACATCACTCTTATCTCTATTAATAATACAGACCTGACCGGAGAGGTGAGGAGGATTCTGGGAGGTCACATGACATCACTCTTATCTCTATTAATAATACACAGACCTGACCAGAGAGGTGAGGGAGATTCTGGGAGGTCACATGACATCACTCTTATCTCTATTAATAATACACAGACCTGACCGGAGAGGTGAGGGGGATTCTGGGGGTCACATGACATCACTCTTATCTCTAGTAATAATACAGACCTGACCAGAGAGGTGAGGGAGATTCTGGGAGGTCACATGACATCACTCTTATCTCTATTAATAATACACAGACCTGACCAGAGAGGTGAGGGAGATTCTGGGAGGTCACATGACATCACTCTTATCTCTATTAATAATACAGACCTGACCGGAGAGGTGAGGGGGATTCTGGGAGGTCACATGACATCACTCTTATCTCTATTAATAATACAGACCTGACCGGAGAGGTGAGGAGGATTCTGGGAGGTCACATGACATCACTCTTATCTCTATTAATAATACACAGACCTGACCGGAGAGGTGAGGAGGATTCTGGGAGGTCACATGACATCACTCTTATCTCTATTAATAATACAGACCTGACCGGAGAGGTGAGGAGGATTCTGGGAGGTCACATGACATCACTCTTATCTCTATTAAAGTGGAGTTCCACCCATTTTTTTATGTTTGTCTGTGCTGCATGCCCTAATCTCATAGTGTTCAGAATGGACAATTTTTATTTATTTTGTTGCTTGTAAATACCTTTATTTTGTAGTCCTTCATTACTTCCTCCTCCTTATTAGCCTAGGCTATTAAGTCACAAGGCTATTTGCAAGGGTTTCTGGGATAGGCATCATGTTTCCCAGTAGTCCTTGCAAACCTGACTGAAGCCTATTACATTGCTTGTGCAGCACTGAGCATGTGCGAGATATGCAAAGCTGAAATCCAGGAAGTCATACAGTCTGGCTTCATGATGCCCACACTTAAGATGGCCACGGTCTATTTCTAGATTATAAACACTGTAACAACCTAAAAAAACGGACCTTAGTTTACAGACTAACTTTACTAGAATACATTAAGCTTGTGTATTACAGGAGTATTTATATTTAAAAAGTGAAATTGTGGGTGGAACTCCCCTTTAATAATACAGACCTGACCGGAGAGGTGAGGAGGATTCTGGGATTCTAACATGATATTCCTATTGGTTCCCCAATACAGAGATTTCCTCTTGTGAAGTCCGGTGATCATATGACCATCACAGTGCCTCCATGTGACTTCCTAAAACCTGAGAGACACAACATGGAGAAGATTCTAGAAGTCACCAAGAAGATGATGGAGCTGCTGACAGGAGAGGTGAGGAGGATTCTGGGAATTCTGGGACATTATCCAGTAACAGACAAGGGGTGTGTCTGGATGGTGACTGTATCATTGTGTGTGTCAGGTTCCTATAAGGTGTCAGGATGTCACTGTCTATTTCTCCATGGAGGAGTGGGAGTATTTAGAAGGACACAAGGATCTCTACAAGGACGTCATGACGGAGAATCAGCCGCCCCTCACATCACCGGGTAAGAGGAGACTTTATTGTAAAGGAGAGAGCAGTACGGAGGCTCCACCCCCATCCCCCATCATCTGATAAACACATAGAAACAATGGATTCAGTCAGTGTGTGTGTTTCCTACAGATGGATCCAGTAATGGGAACCCACCAGAGAGATGTCCCCGTCCTCTGTATTCCCGGGATTATTCCACACTGGTCAATATTAAAGAAGAGATAAAAGAGGAGGATGATGAGGATGGGGTGGTGGAGTTGTCAGAGTTTTCAAAAGGACAAAAAGATCTGTACCAGGACACCATGGGGGAGTCATCCAGCTACAGAGATCCCCTGGAGAGATGTCCCCGTCCTCTGTATTCCCGGGATTCCACGCAGGAAGGTCACACCATCCCCCACTGTTACAAGGTCGGTGGGGCGGAGCATCTAGAACATGGACTGATGGAGATGTGTGGATTTTGTATGTAAGTTTATATCTTACAGATGATATTCTCTCTCATTCTCTTGGTTTAGAGTGGAGATCCAATCGATATAGAATTTGAGGTGAAATCAGAAGAAGAAGAGACGTATGTGAGGGATGATCAGCAGTCTATGGAGGAGGATGGAATAACGGGGACATTTATAGAGGAGGACACTCCTACAGAGATCAGCACAGGTGGGTCATTAACACTAAATCCATTCCTCCACCCATACTGCTCACTGATTGGTCCAGAGTAGGGCGGGGACTGGGTGATATCAGCCTGTAATCCCCTGGTCACTTTCCTGAGCTGTGTTCCCCGTCCTATATTCCTGTATTTCTCTCGGATAATCTTCCTTCTCTGTGCTGCAGACACAATTTATGTCTCTAGACTGGATTTATGGAGATTCTGGGGTTCAGCCAGCAGCAAAATGTTCATTTTCACCATAGGGTTTTCTAAACCGATCATCATTGTACATTACATACTCCTGAACCCTGCACTATATACTCTACGTTGTACGTTACTGTAACAGAACCACAAATGGGACAGGGGTTAAAGCCGTTTAGGATATTCCATTCCCGAACACAAGGCAGCTATCATCACTTCACAATCCGACGATTGAATATGAATATGAATATGAATTCCCCCATTAAAGAGACACACAGCTCTGTTTGAGGTTCAACAGAAATAGCCCCTTTATTGAGAAATACAGCTCTTTATATCCAGTTTAGGATACTGCAGTAACCAAATGAACAATGGCCCAACTCCACCCACAATATCACACCATGGTTCCTAACGAGCCCCAATACACATCTTTTAGTAGACATCCTGACTCCGGCTCTAACCTAATTTACATGAGCTAATTAACTACAGCTGATGATTCATACACCTGACCTTTAGGCTGTCTGTTAACGCATAATAAACATTATCATCAATAGAGCTTCACACAATACAGGGTCAATTAGCACAAGCCACAATGAAGGATCCTTAGAAGTTAGTCTAGATTCAATACACATTTATCACAGTAGCAGACTTAATTACCACAATGGACAATAGAATTTAATCACACCAAGCTTTATAGTACACTACAGCCAACACACAATATATATACAATATATACAGCATTAAATCTGACTAGCACAGATCATAGTGGGGTTCTCATTTACCCTGTGCCCCTATTAGAGACACAGGGTGATCTACACATAAGAGGCATCGGGGAGCTTCTAGGTCCCGCGGGCCCTTCCGTTATAGTTAATAGTCCTGGCTTCTGCTCTCTCCCCTCCACCCACTGCTATATATACACATAAAGGGCCAGATTCAGGTAGATGGGAGTTTCTTTACTCCAGAGTAACGCATCTCATTTACGTTACTCTGCCGAAATTTTAGGAGCAAGTGCTGTTATTCAAGAAGCACTTGCTCCTAAAGTTGCGGCAGCGTATCGAAAATGAGCCGGCGGAATTCAAATTGGGCGGGTACGGGGCGTGTATTATTTAAACTAAGCGCGATCCCGCGGCGAACGTACTGCGCATGCGTCGAGTGTCAATGCATCCCAGTGCGCATGCTCCAAATTCTGTCAGTGAACGTCAATTAAGTCACATCCCCATTCATGAACTTTTTACGCAAGCGACGCAATTTGTTTTTTTTCCGACGCGATGACGACGCCTATACCTAACATAGGATACTCCACTAGGGGGCTGCTTTATCTATACGCCACGGATCGCTTACGGAAACGTCGTAAAGTCACTGCGTCGCGCCCGAAAAAGATCGTGAATTGCCGATTCCCGCTCATTAACATACTTTTTGAGCGTAAATAGGCGGGAACGCCCCCGGCGCCATTTTTAAGTTGAAGTAACGATGCGATGGCGAAATTCAATTGCGCCGATCGCATCGGAACTCCAACCCGGCGTTTCTTGTTTTCTGGTTACAGAAAACAAAAACGCCGGCTTAAAGTGACAGTTAGGCTGGCGGATCCATTGATCCGCCAGCCTAACTCTACCTGAATCTGGCCCAACATGTATTCTCTTATGTTACACCCATTTCCTACCAGCTGGACATTTTATATCTGATGATGTGATTGGAGCACAGACTTTTACATGTTTATAATAATGTGATAACATCCTCCAACTTTGGAACCTTAAACAGAAAGTGATAATGGGGGAGGAGTCGATAATCCAATGTTGGGGGTCTTCAGGCTCAGTCCAGTCTTCATCTTGGTTGTTCTCCCCCATCCTCACTCCCTGACCTCTGGTGGGGCTCAGCCCCGCTGTTATTCATGACTAAATCATGGACTAAATAAGGAAGTGCAGGACTTCTTGTGTTGGGAAGATGGCAATGAGTGATAGAGGGGGGGGGGACACTCGTCCTATAATCCCCTCATCACTGTCACTCCTATAAAAGACAGTTCTCGTTGTTTCCTCACTCTCTGACTAAGGTCCATGAATAAAGAAATGATCTGGTAGGAGATCAGAGGACCCATTTACTAGTTACCTTGAGGGGAGAATTGTAAGATCCTCAGAGACAAAGCTGCCTGATGTGGGCGGAGTCCTGGTTTAGGGGAACCAATCGGCTCATGTCTAGTATTAATCTTTGTATCTCTATTTTAGTAGATGGACGGGAGATGAGGAAAACCTCAGAGGATTGTCTCACTTTGTCTCCAGACTGTAAAGTAGAAGATGAGGACATCACACAGTATAGTCCAGGAGAAAACCCGACTACCTCAAATGTCCATCCGGCACCACACAGTGTAGATGGACCATCGTATTCCTCTTATCCTGAGGAACCTCAGACTGTGCGGGACGGTGCCGGACCATCGTATTCCTCTTATCCTGAGGAACCTCAGACTGTGCGGGACGGTGCCGGACCATCGTATTCCTCTTATCCTGAGGAACCTCAGACTGTGCGGGACGGTGCCGGACCATCGTATTCCTCTTATCCTGAGGAACCTCAGACTGTGCGGGACGGTGCCGGACCATCGTATTCCTCTTATCCTGAGGAACCTCAGACTGTGCGGGATGGTGCTGTCCTTCTAGCACAGAAGAGGTTTCCCTGTCCTGAGTGCGGGAAGTGTTTCCATTGGAAATCTGGTCTTGATGTTCATAAAAGATCTCACACAGGAGAGAAGCCGTATTCCTGCCCTGAGTGCAAAAAAAGTTTTACCATAAAGTCACATCTATCCAGACATCAGAAATCACACATGGGTGAGAAGCCGTTTTCTTGCCCCGAGTGCGGGAAATGTTTTCCAGATAAGTCCCATCTTAACAGACATCAAAGATTGCACACAGAGGAAAAGCCGTATTCCTGTCCTGAGTGCGGAAAATGTTTTCCAGAGAAGTCCAATCTTTATAGACATCAGAAATCGCACATGGGTGAGAAGCCGTATTCCTGTCCTGAGTGCGGGAAATATTTTTCACATAATTCCAGTCTTTCCACACATCAGAGATTGCACACGGGGGAAAAGCCGTATTCTTGTCCTGAGTGCGGGAAATGTTTTTCTGATAAGTCCAATCTTTTTACACATCAGAGATTGCACACGGGGGAGAAGCCGTTTTCCTGTCCTGAATGTGGGAAATGTTTTGTACATAAACCAAACCTTGTCGCACATCAAAGGTCTCACACGGGGAAGAAGCCGTATTCCTGTCCTGAGTGTGGAAAATGTTTTTCACATAATGCCAGCCTTTCCACACATCAGAGATCTCACACGGGGGAGAAGCCGTATTCTTGTCCTGAATGTGGGAAATGTTTTACACATAGATTAAACCTTCTCACACATCAAAGATTGCACACGGGTGAGAAGCCGTATTCTTGTCCTGAGTGTGGGAAACGTTTTTCAGATAAGTCCAATCTTAATACACATCGGAGATCCCATGCGGGGGAGAAGCCGTATTCCTATCCTGTGTGAGGGAGTTGTTCCTCACAGAAGTAATCTGAGATTGGACACGGAGCAGAATGAACTTTCCTGGTCTGAGTGAGGGAAATGTTCCTCACTGAAATCCTGTCTTCCTGTACATCAGGGGTCTCACACAACCCTCGAGGTGTATTAGTGAGTGCGGGAAATGTCTTGTATATGAGTGTTGCTGGACATGTGGGGAAGAAGCACACCCTGATATACACCTCAGATACACCTCAGATATACTCCATGGCTGATCTTCATCATGTAAGAAACACTTCATAAGGAGATGTTGAATTATAATGAATATAGATTACTAAGGAGATATGATGAGTCACCTGATGAAGCCCCATCCACAGGTTTGAATGTTCAGAGATCATCAGCCCTCCACCATCCATCGATCTCTCTTCTGATGTCCCAACTGTGACCTTTGCGTGTTTGTCTGAGAAAAGATCCCTCCATATCTCTCTTCTGATCATCAGCCCTTCGCACTTCCTCTCCAGGTCACACCACAAGCTGCTTTCCCTGGGTGTGGCTCCGAACACAACGCTAATCACTTGATTAAACAGATATGGGGTTTTCAGGGTGCTAAAACAAGTAAAATTATTTGAAAAAGATTTTCTTTATTAAGTATCCATTCAAATCTTATAAAGATATTAACATATACAGTAGAAAATATTGACATCTCTCTTCTCCATAAAAGCTACACTGTTGCTTTCCTCAACATGTTTCGCCGACAAAGGCTTCATCAGGAGGAGTATAGCCAAGTATTATTGAGCTGTACACAAATAACGTTTACATGTTTATAAAAAAATAAAAATAAATCATATTTACAAACATTTCATTCATCCAATCAACAAAATCAAATGGTCGAGTCCCGTAAGCATGTATAAACATTCTCCTGTGGGCATGATGTGGAAGTTAAATAAAACGTCTATGTTTAGAAGACCTACAGAAACCTACAAGTGTCCTATTTATTTATTTAATTTTCTATTTATTTATTTTTTAATCCGTATGGGTCTGAAAAACACTATTAGAGCCGGTTTCACACTTCGGGGGCGACTCGGCAAGGCGACCTGAAGACGACTTCAGAGGCGACTTGCAAAATGACTTCTGTATAGAAGTCAATGCAGGTCGCACCCGAAGTCGTACAAGAACCTTTTTCCACGTCGGAGCGACTTGCGTCGCTCCCATTACAACGGTTCTATTGCATAGAATGGGACGCGACTTGTCAGACGGCTGCGTCACCTGACGAGTCGCCCCAGTGTGAACCGCCTCTTAGGTGTACAAAAAAATGCACGTGTGAAAACACACATGAAAAAAGTTCACTGGAGTTCCAGGCTTTTTTCGTTTATTAAAAATCCGCCACTACAAAAAGTTTAGCTGCTGATCTCTAATAAACAGACACTTACCTGTCCCACAGTCCAGCGATTCGGCCGCCCGGAGCGTCACTCCTCTCCACCAGCGCCGTCATAACCAGTGGGCACCCGGTTGTGAAAACTTTCGGCTTCTGTGCATGTGCGAGTCGCGCTGTGCTCACCCAGTGGAATCTTTTGGGACCTGTCACGTGTCCCAGAAGATTGCCTAGAGGGAGGGTCCGCCTAGGGGGAGAGGAGGAGTTGCCTAGGTGACCCGTAGGAGGAAGTGGGACAGGAAGTCCCCTTCAAAACGAAGCACCCACCCCTCCCCCCCCCCTAAATGTGACATGTAAGGAGGCGTGGAGTGCTTAAAGTGGAAGTTCCACTTTTGGGGGGAACTCTGCTTTAAGGATGTGCTTCTTTCCACTCCCCGAAAAGGGGTAGGACCTTACCCTAAACTCCCAGGGACAGGGACAAGGTTACGAACATGGTCCATCTAGCCAAAAGGCTTGGCGGACCCCTCTCTTTATGACCAACCAATGAGTAGTAGGTCTCAAAAAGAGACCCCCCAGTTCAGGAGAGGAAGGAACCTAATGGTCACACACCCTCCCCCCAGACTTCAAGCTAGGGCCAGGTACTCTCTTCATCCAGTAAAAAAAAACACAAAAGAAAAAGAGTGACAAATGTGAAGGAAAACATAAATAGTGGCCGTGCAATGTACAATGACTAGGCCCTGAGGTATGGTAGCAAAAAGTGCCCCAGACTTAGCCAAAAGGCCTCCCCCATAGAGGAGCAGTGCAGAAAAAGTATTTAGTGCTGTGATCATGTGTCACGAACTCTGAGGAACCACAAACCAGGCAGAGACAGAAAATGCAGTTATAATCATCACACCTGAAATGGCAAAAATAACACAGATCATGAACGTAGTCAAAAACAGAAGCCAGGGTGTTGGGTCACCTAAAGGCACATCCGCCGGGTCCATGGCTGATCAAACTGGCAGATGACAGATGCACGCCGTTGTGGTCAGGTGTGCACCGCTAAGGTAGTGGACCTTACAGCTGACTGCCACGGATGGAGCACTGGTTGGCTCAGGAGAGCAGGTCCTCTGGAGCACCAACACGCATCACACTGAATGAATGAGTGACTTGTATAGCGCTACACATGCAAACTGAATCGCATCTAGGTGCTTTTTGCAGCCAGTGTCTTCCTGGCTGGTGTGGTGATTTACCCCGTAGGATCTCAACATGCTTGGAACACACAGTCGTACACACATATACATATACTGGGCCAATTTGGCCAGGATCCAATTAACCTACCAGCATGTCTTTGGAGTGTGGAAGGAAACCGGAGTACCTGGAGGAAACCTACGCAGACACAGGGAGAACATGCAAACTCCAAGCAGATGGTGTCATGGTCAGGATTCGAACCAGTGTCCCTTTTGCTGCTAGGTGAAAGTGCTAACCACCAAACCACTGTGCTGCCCTGGGAGCTAGAGAATGAGATTCCCCAGGGCGCAGAGTCTAAGTACCAGCAAGTGTTCACCAGAGCCCCTAGTGGTGGGGATGGACCTCGCTGCAACTGGCTCCAGGTCGCGGCCTCCAGGGTCTCCCAGCTCACACTTTGGTAGGCTACTGGAGGACAGAAAGGAAGCAGCAGCCTGAGACAACAAGGGATAGTCAGGACATAAGCCAAAAGGTTGGGACAATGAGCAGACAGGGGTAGTCAAAGAACAGACCAAAGGTCAGGGTATGAAGCAGACAAGTATAGTCAAGAACAAGCCAAGGATGGTACACAGAATCAGACGTAGAGCACACGGCAAGAAGCACACAGGAAGCCAAACACACAATATTGATCACAAGGCTTGGCTGCAGTGCACAGGTTAATATAGTGTTTCCAGTTAGAATCTGGGGAAGAGACAAGAATACTTAAGCAGACAGGTGAGCAGGGGTCGGTCTCTAAGCCAAACACAACAGAGAGGTAAGCAGACAGACATGAACCCAGAGCGGGTAATTAGACCAGCCTGGGTCAGGAAACCAGAAGTCAGCATTGTCAGGAGCCAAAAACCAGGAGCAGGAATCGGAAGTGAAGTTAGCCAGGCCAAGTCATACTATTACGCACCTGGTAAAGACTGGAATGTTGCGGAGGCCTCTCTTGCACCTCCCTCCCAACACTCCTGAAAGTGGAGAAAGAGAGTGTAAGGGCAAGGAGTGGCATGAGTCCCGTAGCAGCTAGCTGGTGATGTCCACTCTGTAGGTGGGTAGAGTCCATGAAACAGGAGCAGCTTGGCAGTAGAGCATGCAATGGAAGCAGATCCATGAGACGAGTGGCAACTGGGCAGCGAGGCACTGAATCAGCAGGTGGCAAGCCATGGTCGTTAGCAGTCACGTGGTACAGAGTCAGCAGGCAGTTAAGATCCAGTAAACAAGCCAAGGTTAGAGTAGTAAACAGAGAAAAAGCAGGAGCGAAGTCCAAAGACAAGCCGTGTCACACATGGGTAAGCAGGTACAGCAGGTCAGGTCTTGGGAACACAGGAACAAGCTGAAAAACATTCAGACACCTTCGCTCATTAATGTTACTGCGTGTGAAATGTACACGAGCAAGAGCATTAATCTGGACTGGCCTTTTACTGCCAGAAATTCAGTTTACTTACACATACACAGGAAAACAGACCCACTGGAGATGTTGACCAAGAGAAGGCACAGAGGGAATGAGCAAAGCTGTTTAAGCACTTCTCGCCCGGTCAATAGACAATTGACGTCCGGGAAGTGGTTCAGTTATCCTGACTGGACATCTATTGACGTCCTGCAGGATAACATGCCGGAACGCGCCTGTGGGGCGCACATCCTGGCGATCGGTGATGCGGAGTTTCAGTCTGGCACCCTGCATCTCCAATCTTGGTAAAGAGCCTCCAGCAGAGGCTCCTTACCACGTAATCAGCTGTATCCAATCACGGCTGATCACAATGTAAACAGGAAGAGCAGACGATCGGCGGCTCTCCTGACGGGGTATATGCTGATTTTTTATCAGCGTAGCCAACCAGCGGATGCCCACACTGGACCACAAGGGAAGCCACCAGGGAAGGGGGCAACATGTGGATGGCCAGGTATGTACCCCATGTTAAAAAATATTCTCAATAGATGCCAATCAGTGCCTAAAAATAAGCACACACTGGCAACACCACCATTAGTATCAGTGTCCATCAGTGCTACCTCTCAGTGCCCACCTTTCAGTGCCTATCTATGCCACCTATCAGTGCCGCCTATGAGTGCCCATCAGTGCTGCATACCAGCACCGCCTATCAGTGCTCATCAGTGCCGCCTATCAGTGACCATCATCAGTGCCGCCCTATCAGCGCCCATCAGTTCCCGTAATTAAAGAAGTAAACGTACTTATTTACAAAAAAAAATTACAGAAAAAAATAAAAAATGTAATTTTTTTCAAAATTTTCAATCTTTTTTTTTTTTTTTTTTTGTTTCATAAAGTTTTATTCGGTGCTTATGAAGACATTAACAAAATAACACAATAATACAGCATAAAAGAAATGAGAAATCGACATAGGATTACATTGTTAACTTTTCAACTGATGTCGTATATTACGTACAATTGGTATGGAACTATCATTAAACATATAGGAAACCTTGAAAGGGGTGAATAAAAGTGTACAGATTAAGATCAAAATATTTCAACGGTTAACAGTTTATCTTATCAAAGATCTTGTATCTCATTATTGCTCTTTATTATTATTATATTATTTATTTTATTTTTATTTAATAATAAGAGGCACTCCTCAACCTGTAGGCATGATATTGGAACTAGTTTTACCTTAGCGGTTGTGGAGTGTAGGGAGGGGTGAAGGGGGGGGGGGGAGGGGATGGAGAGGAGCTATGTGGGGAAAGGAGGGGGAGAGAGAGAAAGAAAGAGAAAAAAAAAAAAAAAAATTATATATATATTGTAATAGAAAACGTGAAATCATTCAGTTATTAATTTGACTATGTATTTTATTTTTCCAGTATAGGTAGTAGACCTTATTGGGTGTATCTTGGTTTCTTATTGCATATGGGTTGTATATTCCAGAGACTCTTTGAAAATCATCCAGTCGTGCCAGATCGCTGCGAATGACATTATTTTTTCTTGGGATATGCTAATGAGTTCTTCTATTTTTTCAATGTAGTTAATTCTCCTAAACCATTTCGTTTTAGAAGGGGTAACGTTCGTGCGCCAGTGGGAAGGGACGCATTGTCGTGCTGCATTAATCATGATCATTGGTAGTGATTTTAAGTAGCGTTTTTTCGGCAGGTAGTTAAAGTGGAGAAGATATTGTGCTGGGTCGAATTCGAGAGTTTCAGATGTAATTGCTGTAGTGGTTTCGTGAACTACTTTCCAGAAATTGTTAATTAGGGGGCAGGACCACCATATATGGAGCATCGTTCCCTCCTCCTGTTTACATCGCCAGCATCTGTCAGAGCTTTGAGGTGAGAATTTGTGGATTACTGAGGGAGTTCTGTACCATCTAGTAATTATTTTGAAGCTGCATTCCTGTGTGGCCACATTTAGAGAACCTTTATGTGCATATGTGTAGATTCTTTCCCAATTCTCATCAGTTAGAGGGGTGTCTATATCCCTCTCCCACTTCTGGCAGGAGGAGCTGGAGAAGTCTGTTTTATCCTCAAACAATGAATTGTACAGGACTGATATGATATGTCTGTGCGGGGTTACTTTCGTGCATAGGTCTTCTAGTTTAGTAAGTGGTCTTGTCCATGAGGGTGCAGTCTTGGAATAGGTCAGAAAATGTCTTATTTGAATGTATGTCCAGTGTGGGATTTGGAAAGGTTTCATGTCATTGTTCAAGTCTTCCCTAGACAGCATTTTTCCGTTTTTAAAAAAGTGTTTGACTAGGATTTTCTCGTGTGGCCAATGGTGAGATAGAAAATCTTTCTCTAGACCTGGAGGAAAATCCGGGTTGTTTCTAAGTGTCGATAAAGGGCTGAGCCAAGGTGTTGTGTTGGTGGGTTTAAAGGTACTGCGGAATACTTTTAAGGTGGGGCCTATTAGGGGGTGTGAATGAGCATCTCTTGAATGATATTTAGGGTGAATCCAAGGTAGAGTGCTGAGATTTTGTGTGCATTGTCTGTGTTCTAGTGATACCCAATCTTTGACTGTTGTATGTATGTTCCAATCTACAATCCGGGCCATAAGTGTTGCTTGGTGATATTTTTTTAGATCGGGTAGTGCTATACCCCCCTTGTTTTTTGGTAAGCATAATCTAGCTAGTTTGATCCTAGGGGGTTTGCCCCTCCAGACAAATGTGGAGCAGGCCTTTCGGAAGGATGCAAAGAAGGAGGCGGGTAGGGAGATGGGTATTGTTTGCATAACATATAAGTACCTAGGCAAGATTGTCATTTTAATTAGGGAAGCTCTCCCAAACCAAGATATGTTTAGGGAATTCCATCTCTTTAGATCTTCGTGGGTTTCTTTTAGTATTGGTGTGAAGTTAAGTTTAAAAAGATCTTTCAAATTGGAGGGAATTTCAATTCCTAAGTAGGTTATGCTTTGTGTGGCCCACGTGAACGGGAAGTTCTTTTTACATAGATCTACAGCCTTTGCCGTTAGTGTGATGTTGAGAGCATTTGATTTCGAGTGGTTAATCTTTAAATTAGATAGTGAATTAAAGTTTTCTAAGTCTTTTAAGAGGTTGGGTATGGAGATGTGGGATTCCGACAGAAAGAGTAGCATATCGTCCGCAAAGGCGGCTATTTTGTAGGTTTTCTTTTGGACCTCGATTCCTTTTATATTTTGATTGGCTCTGATTCTATTTAGAAGGGGTTCCAAGGTGAGGACGAAGAGCAATGGGGACAGGGGGCAGCCCTGTCTCGTACCATTACGTAGTGAGAAGGCGTTTGATAGATGGCCGTTTACTCGTACTCTTGCGGTTGGGTTCATGTATAGTGCTTTGATGTAAGTCCTCATTTGGGGTAAGATGCCTATGTGTTCTAGCACTGCCTCCATATAATCCCAGGCCACTCTATCAAACGCCTTCTCGGCGTCGAGGGACAGAAAAAAGCCTTGTTTTTTATTGGAAATTAACCAGTGACTGAGATTTAGTGCTTTGGTTGTATTATCCCGTCCCTCCCTACCAGGGATAAAACCCACTTGGTCAGGGTTAATGAAGGTATTAAGTAAGGGTAGCAATCTATTGGCTAAAATGTTGGCGTATATCTTGACATCTACATTGATTAATGAGATGGGTCTATAGTTCGTGACTTGTGTTGTATCTTTACCTTCTTTGGGTATAACTGTAATGTGGGCTTCTAGTAATTGTTTGGGAGGTTGATGGTTGGAGTTTAGAGTTTGGAAGGTTTTCAGGAATCTCGGTTTCAAGATGTCGATGAAGGTTTTGTAGTACTGCAGGGGTAGGCCATCTGGACCAGGCGCTTTACCTACTTTCATTTCTTTAATTGCCTTATCGAATTCTGGTCCTGAAATAGGGGCTTCTAGTTCTAGTGCTTTGTCATTAGATAGTTTGGGTGGGCTGTATTTTTTTAAGAAGTCATGAATTAGTTGAGATCTTTTATCTGAGTTCTGGGGGCATTTTGGGTTTGATGGTAGGTTGTATAGCGAATGATAATATGCTTCAAATTGTTTGGCTATCTCCTCGTTAGTGGAATGAGTTTTCCCTTGATTGTCCCTGATTTGGTGCACGGTTGAGGCTATTCTTTTATTCTGTACAGCTTTGGCCAGTAATTTCCCGCTCTTGTTACCCTGTTCATAGTAGATCTTGTGTCTCAAAATGTATTGTCTTTTCGTTTTCAGATTTAGTTCCTCCATCAGAAGTGCTCTGGTTTTGGTTAATTCATCAAAGGTTGAGGTCACAATATTTTTTTTGTGCGTTGTCTCTAATTTGTGGATCCGGTCTATCAGGGATTTAATTTTTGATTGGCGGATTTTTTTTATTCTAGCTAGTCTGTTGATGAATTCACCCCTGATAACACATTTATGTGCTTCCCATTGAGTCATCAGGGATGTTTCATCATTTTCGTTTCTTGCAAAATAGTCTAACAGCTTCTCTTTCAGTTCTAGCACGTCTATAGGGTCTTTAAGGACTGTGGAGTTGAGTCTCCAGGTCTTGGTCACTGTTTTTTTATCGGGGAAAGACAATGTTGCTGTTATAGGGTGATGGTCAGATAATGTCATAGGTTCGATTGTTGCAGCTTTCAGGAGGGTTAGGTCATGTTGGGAAATAAAAAGGTAGTCAATTCTAGAATATTTTTGATGAATGGTAGAGAAGTATGTGTAATCTTTGGTTTGAGGAAACAGAGTTCTCCAGGTATCATGCAGCGTTAAGTCTTTAAGTTGGATCTTAATTTGTTTCAATGCTCTGTATGGAAGGCTCGATGCTCCATTCGAGGTGTCTATAATGGGGTCCAAAGGGGTGTTGAAATCACCCCCCAAGACTAGAATGCCAGTGGTAAAGGTGGTCAGTAGTTCTTTAATTTTGCGAAAGAAAGCTACTTGGCCCGAATTTGGGGCATATATGTTGGCGATTGTGACTGGATGATTTTCCAGTTTGCCTTTTACAAATATGTATCTCCCGCTGGGGTCTAGCATGGTGTCGTGTATCTGGAACGGGGTCTGATTGGAAATCAGTATAGAGACACCCTTTGTTTTCCCTTCTGTGTTAGAAGCGTGTAAGGCTATCGGATATCTCTTATCTTGGAATTTCGGGACTTTTTCTGATTTGAAGTGGGTCTCTTGAATACAAACAATATTTGCTTTATGTTTGTGGAATTCATTGAGGAATTTGGTTCTTTTTTCTGGTATATTGAGACCTTTGGCATTTACAGAAAGTATTTTAATAGATAGTGATGAGGTAAGGTGGATGTTAGAAGCCATTCTCTTTTCTTTTTTTTTTTCTTTTTGGAATATGCCTAATTACAGAAAAAAAAAAAAAAAAAAGGGGAAAGGAGGGGGAAAAACCAAAAAAAAAAAAGGGGGGGGGGGTAGAAGAGAGATATTAAGGGTGGTGTAGGGGAGCGGGGTAGGAGGGGAATACCGGGAGTAGGCTTAGACCTGATGGCCTACCCAGTTGAAACGAATTCCGGATGGTTCAGAGGGCAGTTGAGGAATGCCCTCTGTTTGGGTACGTGGCTTTAGTCGTTACCGACGTATGTATAGATTCTGGTTGTTGGAATTTAAACAATCAGATGAAGAAAAGAGAAGAACCAAGCTCTGAACGTAAACCTGGTCCCTTCTTTCTCACTTGCCTTTCCTTCCTATCTGTTTGTGAGTCTGGCACTTCGGAGCAGTTTTTACAATAGAAATCAGATAACCTAATGTTACAGGAGCGTCTTTATCTTGGTGAATACAGGGATCCGTTTGTTAGTTTGGGAGTGGTTAGAAGCCAGGCCCAAGCCTCGGATCTTGTGTTACAAGATCCGAGTCTGTATGTGTTCAAGACATGAGACCAGTACTGCGTTTGGATGTCTTGAAAAGATCTTAGTACTATAGGCCCTGCAGGACTGACCAAAGAGGAAATAGGAGAACTCACTTAAGCAATTTATATATGTGACCTCTATAGGGATTTGTTACATTGCTATTCTGCATGGAAACCGTCTTCCTATGGTGTTAAAAGCACACAACATATAAATACATGAACCATTATAATATCTTAATACATGAAACATGGACAATAAACCAAAACTATTTAACTTGTCGAGCTAGATATTCTCTAGGATCTTTCAGCATAACTACCGGGCATGGCCGAGATCAATGGAGTAACAATTAATTCAATGGGTGTCTAATGCATGTCCCTTCTGGGAGGGGGATGAAAATTGAAAACTGCCATGTCTCCACTAGCCGTGCGATAAGACCCCTAATGATTAGGCATATACATATTATGCAGCAAAAGCACAATACAGAACAGGGTGTAGTGTACATCTTTTTCAATTAACTTCTGAGCTAAAGATTCAAACAGGAGTCAAAGGTTATATGGGTTCTGATTAAAAGGTCTCAGGTCTAAATAATTGTATTAACTGATATAACAAAGAATAAAAACGGTTTTAGTGTCTTGCTCTTTTCCTCATGCAATACCCTAGATGTTCTATTTCGACCGATAGGACCGTGAGGTTTCTTTGGGGTATTATATCGGGACATATAGCCCTTTGATGGCCGTGAGTTCCCAGTATGCAAGTCAAACACCCCCTCCCTGGGATCTGATCCAGAAGGTGAGTGGGTAGCGATACCCCATATCTAACAATTGTCCTCCTGGACGTAGGAAAACGGAGTAAAGGAGATGGTACTTACACGGGATGAGGTTGTAACGGTTGAGGTGGACAAACCTTTATCATGTAAGACTGTCCAGTAGATCAGCGGGTGTTTAGAGCATCTTGAGGATACATCGATTCTCAATTGAGGTGATTGGTATCTCTGCAAAGGACAGACTGAAAGGAGTAAGGGCAGGGGTGTTGAGAAAAAACAAAAGCAGAGCAGCAAGAGCAAACACAAAAACAAAAATAAAAATAAAGGGGAGTCACATAGGTATGTAGAGGTGGTCTTGAACCTGTGTGAGACCTTTATCTTCCTTTAGGAGTGCTTCAGGGCTAGCCAGGGGGATCCGTTGTAGATCTAGGAAGAGCAGCTCCATGTTAGAACCATATGAAGAAAAGAAAAAAGAGGGGCATGTGGGGAGCTGAACCAAAAGATGTAGAAGCATATTTAGGTGTCCATGTGATCATGGTAGTCAAGGCGATCTCTACGTCTGGGTGGTGAGTTTCCTGGATTTCCTTGGGCTTCATTTCCCCTGTTGTTGCGGGGGGATGGTGATCTGCGACGTCTGTCTCTCTGTCTTTGAGCTCTGGGAGTCAGATTGTTGGAAATTGATATCCACGGTTCATTCAGCATAAATGAACTATACCAGTCAGGGACCTCCGTCCTGGGGATATTCATTGCTTCACAGAAGGAGCGGAGGTCGTCAGGTGTGCGTAGCAGTGCTGTATGGCCTCGGTGAGTGGCTGATAGACAAAAAGGGAATTTCCACCTGTACGGAATTCCCCTTGATCTCAATTGTTCTGTGATCGGACGTAATGCTCTGCGTTGTTGCAGTGTAATGTTCGAGAGGTCCTGATAGAGTTTAATCTCAGTACCGTTGAAGATCACTCTATTTCTCTCTCTCGCTTTCCTTAAGATGGCTTCTTTCAGTGGGAAATTAACCAGGCAACAGATTATGTCTCTAGGGGGATCATTTTCTCTCCCTCTGGGCCTGAGGGCTCTGTGAATTCTCTCGAACTCGATCGGTGTGTCAGGCGGTCTTTCCAGTATATCATTGAATATAGCTTCCGCAGTGCGTTCTACAGGGATTTGGTCAGGCATTTCAGGGACCCCCCTTATTCTAATATTATGTCTCCTCCCCCTATTGTCAAGGTCTTCTAAATGGCGGTGTATTTCAATGATATGGGTGAGGTGCATGTCAGCGTTCTTCTGCACTTGTTTTATAGCATCCGCATGGCGTGCAGCAGTTTGTTCCATCACCCCTGTCCTAGCTGCTATGCCCTGGATGTCAGCACGGAGCTCACTAATGGCAGCAGACAGGGATGATTTTATGTCCAGGGCCACAGCCTGCAGGTTGGCTTGCAAGTCTGCCAGGCTGAACGGCTGTGCCATCATTAGTGGTGGTGTCTGTTGGGGTAGCAGAGGTGCCTGGATGGGTAGGGCATGAGAGGGGATGTTGGGGTCATTCGTGTGGGTCCCGGATTTGTTTACAGCGCTAATCGCGCTACTCGCGGCGTCCGCGATGGTGCTGGAGCCGCCGGGCGGGACGAGAGGTTTAGGCGAGGCCGCGGCTTTGAGGCCTACCGCCTGCGCCGCGCGGAACATCTCCGGAATCAGTGGTTGTGCTGACTGACCTGGCTCCATCGTCTCCCGGGGTGTGGAGGAGGTAGGATGACCCTTCCCTGTGTCTTTTCGGGCGCTTATGGGTCCTGTGTGGCTGAAGTTCTGCTCGTCAGTGTCAGAGAAGGGGAATCAAGCAGCCATCTCGGTCCGGTGCTTGGCCACGCCCCATCTTTTTTTAGTTGTTGCGCAAAGGGGTGATCAAATACCACCAAAAGAAAGCTCTATTTGTGGGAACACAATAATAACAATTTTATTTGGGTACAGTGTAGCACGACCGCGCAATTGTCATTCAAATTGTGACAGAGCTGAAAGCTAAAAATTTGCTTGGGCAGGAAGGTGCGTAAGTGCCCGGTATGGAAGTGGTTAAATAGGGCTGGCTGTAGGCTGGGCTTATGAGGCAGGCAATGGTAACCAGGTGAGTCAGGCCCCGTACACACGGCAGAGAACCTCGACGGGCAGAACACATCGTTCCACCCGTCGAGGTTCTCTGCCGGCCGTCAGATTCGGCGACCCGCCCGTCGGGAAAGGCAACCAGCCATTCATCCCGACGGGCCGTCGAGCAAATAGAGAACCTGCTCTCTATTTGCTCGACGGGTTTCCCGACGGGCGGGGCTCGCCGAGAGCTTACACACGGCCGAGGTTCTCGGCAGAATGCGGCTCCCAGTGAGATTCTCGCTGGTTCCTGCCGAGAACCTCGGCCGTGTGTACGGGGCTTCACAGTGGAAACAACGAGTGTCTGGTAATTAACCGACAGCTAAGCAGCCTCTGTGCACTGAAAGAAAAGAGCCGCTCATAAATAGCAGGATACCTGGGAGAAGAGGCCTCTTATATACCTCTGACTCTGATCAGACAGGAGTACGGAGCGGGATGAGTGCCTGTTGGTCTTTCTGACAGCCGGTGTTCTGTCGAGACGTGCCCGGCTATCGAATAGTGCCGGGTGGAACTGCGCATGCACCGCACGGAGCCCCAGAACAGCTGAGTTTACATTCAGCTGTTTTCTCGTGTTGCTGAGGCACATTCATGTAGGCGAGGGGCGGAAATTTACCTGAATGGGTGGATTTTTCAATGATGGGCAGTAGGGATGAGCTTTGCGTTCGAAACGAACCTATGTTCGACTCGAACATCGTCCGTTCGATCGTTCGTCGAATTTCGAACAAAAACGATCGTTCGCGGCAAATTCGAGTGAAATGAAACGACCGTTTTTAAAACTTTTTTTCCATTGATACTACTATCAATGGGATTTTTTTTTTAAAAACAGTCGTTTTTTCAGGAGTCCTGCTCCTAAAAAAACGACAGTTTTTAAGACTTTTTTCCATTGATACATGTTCCCTGGGGCAGGACCCGGGTTCTGAAAGACATTTTCCAACAATAACTTGAAAATTTGTCTTTAAAATTATCGTTTTTGAATTCGAACGTTCGAGCCCCATAGACTTCAATGGGGTTCTAAATGTTCGTGCGAACGATCGGACTGTTCGACGGTTCTGGTGCGAACCGAACGCGGGGGTGTTCGGCTCATCCCTAATGGGCAGTGCTGAGGGGGGGGGGGCAAAGAAATCGGACAAATAAATCTTTATCTAATATAGAAAAGGCCTCCCTTAAATTGACTAAACACGCTCCGCAAGCGTTCAAAATGAATAGCAGATAAAGATTTATTTTGCAGATTTTTTGGACCATCGTTAAATATTCCGCCCAGCACCGGCTCAGTTTAAATAGCCAGCTTGGTGCCAATGTGAGCAACAGATGGGCGCGCCTGAGCAACAGATGGGAGCACGTGCATGTAAAGGAATATGAATTAGCCTGTGCCTATGCACAGGACGCCATCCTTCCTGTGTCCAGGTCTTGCTGGAGATTTGTAGGCAATGTGGTTCGGTGTTCTCCGTTATCTGTTTTTGCTGGAGAATGTGGAATTTTCGTTACTTTTGGTAAAAAAAAAGTGGGCCTCCAAGCCTTTTATACACAGTTTGGACTGTCATGGAGTTCACTGAAATTCATCTACCAATGAGCTAAGCAACTCCCATATTACAAATATATATATATTGTGACAGGAAGTCAGGTAAACCTGTGGGTGCTGTCACAGATGGGAGATACATTTCTGCCTTGTTTAGGCAATTCACCAATTACTATTAGGTGTCGGCTGCAGAAATAGCCAGAAAGGTTTAGGGCGTTGGAAAACCTCAGCTGTTCAGAATGAGGTAATTAAGGCCTCTATAAGCCATCCAGACGATGACTACTGATTGCTGCAGTCTGAGGCTTTTTGAGTGAAGGAGAGCAGTGACTTCTGAAGAGGTGAGGTGCTTGTTGATATTTCAAAGAGACTTTTTGTTTTCTGCTGTATGACCAGCAGTGTCTGCCCAGCAGTAGGCTGTGCCAGACTCCATAGGTAGGTTCCTGTGTGGTGAAGATAGATGCCCCAAGTGGCAAGGGTTTATTTTATGTTTTGTTTATGCTGTTTGGATGTTTGCACTTGTATCCAGAAATATGGAAGAATAAACCATATCCTTTGTTTTCAACCATCTTCGGCTGCCTCTCTGTATGGTAGGGAAACCATCCAGGGGGTCACACCCCCCCCCCCCCGCTACCGAGCTAATTCCTCACAATATATATATATCCCTTGGTGGGAGTGGCGATGACCCCATCTATAAGGATATACAATACATACACACACAGCACAAGGCCGTACTCACACTACGAGGCAATTTTCGGGGCTGCAGTTCCTCTGAGATCCACAAGATGGGGATCTCACGTATACCATAAAGACAGGAAGTCTCTATGGAAGACTGGAAGTGATGTCGTTGCCAGACAGGAAGTGCTGTTAGATAAAGGCAGCAAGTTCCATGAGATACGAAGAGAGGAGACGTCACTGGAAAAGGCAGCAGAGGAGGTAATAAGATCTTATCTTCTATTTACACCCAGTAACCCCGTCATGTCCGTCCTCTTCCTCCATAGTCACTGTGACGTCTTTTATCTCCAGCAGATGATAATACACACATATATAGTGTGGAGACCTAGATTAACCCCTTTAGGGGCAGAACATTTCCCCACTTACGGGACCGGAACATTCTCCTAATTTGGAGATAAATTCTAGTAATATGTTCCTCTAAACCAGTGGTCTCCAAACTGCGGCCCGGGGGCCAGATGCGGCCCTTTGCTTGCTTTTATCCAGCCCTTGAGGCACTTTTTCATTCACCGATACCAATGGGGCAGTAGTTTCTCCTACTGACACCAACAACGGGGCCCAATGACATCAACAATGGGTCACAATTCTTCCCAATGACACCAACGATGGGACACAATTCCTCACAATGACACCAACAATGGGGCACAGTTTTCCTCAATGACGCCACCAATGGAACCCAATAACAAGGCACAGTTAGTCCCAATGAAACAATGGAGCGTTAATTTTTCCCACTGATGTCGGGACCTTTTTGACTCCCACTGTCTGGCCCTCATAAACTCTGAAGGACAGTAAACTGGCCCTTTGCTTAGAAAGTTTGGAGACCCCTGCTCTAAACAAACAGCACTGACAATAAATAGACAAGACAATGACCATACATGGCCTACAAAGGGCAATTATTACACTACACAGGCAGCCAATAGGCAAACGTTACACTATGCAGCCAACACAATGATGGAGGGCCGGGGTGAGGAGTATGGAGCATAGAGCCCCTTACATTGCTGGTCAGGAGGAAGAAAACATCCCCCCCCCCCTGCCATGAAGAATTTGTTCCATCATTGGTGCCAGAGGGAGGAAAATCCTGAGGGTTCTGAGGGCAGTAGATTTTCTAAGGAACATCTTGGGGGGGTTCGAGGAATGTAGAAGAGCTGAGGAACATCGCAGGGGGTTCTGAGGAACATAGAGGAGCTGAGGACCATCTCAGGGAGTTCGGAGGAACATAGAGGAGCTGAGGACCATCTCAGGGGGTTCTCAGGATAGAGGACTTCGGGGCTCTTGAGAAGGCAGTGGAGCTGAACAGCACTGAGGGGATATTGAGGTCGAAGGTCCTTAATACAGGGCTCTGAAGGAAAAGGAGGCTGTAGGGCTTAGTTGGACTCTAAGGTGGGGGGGGGGGGGTTCTTGGTCTATGATGGTCCTCCCTTCTTAAATTACTTCAGACCTCCTTGCAGAAATCAGGAAAGGAAATCATCCTTCACCGTCTTGCCATCTCACTGGTCAAATAAAATTCTCATTTGCCGCTTGGAAGGCACAGAGGGTCTAATTACATTGACTATAGGGTAGTCGGGGGTCAGTGCTGTGCATCGGGGGGACAGTCCAATACCCTCTAATGACACAGGAACCCACCCCTACAGCAGGGACGTGTAGAGCGAGTCGCGAACCAGGAAGTGAAGCGACAAGGCTTCACATCCTGATTCCCTTACTAAAGATGGTGGCGGCAGCACCCGAGTGCCGAGGGATAGATCGGCTTTGGGTGCTGGCATCGCGGGCACCCAGGACAGGTAAAAGTCAGCAGCTGCAGTATTTGTAGCTGCTGAATTTAAAAAAATAAGATAAAATCGGCGAACCTCCGCTTCAAGTACCCCAACTGTTTTGAATTTCTCTTAGATAAAATAGCTGATCGAAATGCCAAGCCATTGATTTAAAGCACCTGTGCAAGATAAAAGAAAACCTGAAAACATGGCCTGTTGGGGGTACTTGAGGTCTGAGGTTGAGAATCACTGGTGTAGCCTGCTCAGTTGCTGGGTGGGTCTGCCTCTGGCCTCCTCTGTATCCAAGTAACCTAGGAAGGTTCTGGATAAGTAGGCGGACGCTATGCGGAACTCAGCATTATTATTAATGCCACTCCAGCCAATCCCAGGGAGGCATGCTGGGAGGAGGGTATTTATTCTTTGAATGTACTGAGCACAAGGTCTTTCCCAGAAGTGGATTCTATCAGCTAGGGGGCAGGCTGATGCCTCCCCTGGCACCTGGTGCCATGCTGCCTCTACGGAGAGGGGGAGCCTGGCTCTAAGGAGAGGGGGAGCCTGGCTCTACGGAGAGGGGGAGCCTGGCTCTACGGAGAGGGGGAGCCTGGCTCTAAGGAGAGGGGGAGCCTGGCTCTACGGAGAGGGGGAGCCTGGCTCTACGGAGAGGGGGAGCCTGGCTCTACGGAGAGGGGGAGCCTGGCTCTACGGAGAGGGGGAGCCTGGCTCTACGGAGAGGGGGAGCCTGGCTCTACGGAGAGGGGGAGCCTGGCTCTACGGAGAGGGTGACTCTGGTTCTTTTCGGAGAGGGTGACTCTGGTTCTTTTCGGAGAGGGTGACTCTGGTTCTTTTCGGAGAGGGTGACTCTGGTTCTTTCGGAGAGGGTGTCTCTGGTTCTTTCGGAGAGAGTGTCTCTGGTTCTTCTCGGAGAGGGTGACTCTGGCTCATCTCGGAGAGGGTGACTCTGGCTCATCTCGGAGAGGGTGACTCTGGCTCATCTCGGAGAGGGTGACTCTGGCTCATCTCGGAGAGGGTGACTCTGGCTCATCTCGGAGTGGGTGACTCTGGCTCATCTCGGAGAGGGTGACTCTGGTTCTTCTCGGAGAGGGTGACTCTGGTTCTTCTCGGAGAGGGTGACTCTGGCTCATCTCGGAGAGGGTGACTCTGGTTCTTCTCGGAGAGGGTGACTCTGGTTCTTCTCGGAGAGGGTGACTCTGGTTCTTCTCGGAGAGGGTGACTCTGGTTCTTCTCGGAGAGGGTGACTCTGGTTCTTCTCGGAGAGGGTGACTCTGGTTCTTCTCGGAGAGGGTGACCCTGGTTCTTCTCGGAGAAGGTGAGCCTGGTCCTTCGGAGAGGGTGAGCCTGGCTCTAGGGAGAGGGTGACCCTGGTCCTTCGGAGAGCTGGCTGAGAAGATCTGGTCTGGTATCACTGGAATAGTGTGTCAGTTGGAAGTTGGAAGGAGAGGGGGAGCCTGACTCTACAGAGAGGGCGACTCTGGCTCTTTCGGAGAGGGTGACCCTGGTCCTTTCGGTAAGGGTGACCCTGGTTCTTTCTGAGAGGGTGTCTCTGGTTCTTTCTGCGAGGGTGTCTCTGGTTCTTTCTGAGAGGGTGTCTCTGGTTCTTTCTGAGAGGGTGTCTCTGGTTCTTTCTGAGAGGGTGTCTCTGGTTCTTTCTGAGAGGGTGTCTCTGGTTCTTTCTGAGAGGGTGTCTCTGGTTCTTTCGGAGAGGGTGTCTCTGGTTCTTTCGGAGAGGGTGTCTCTGGTTCTTTCGGAGAGGGTGTCTCTGGTTCTTTCGGAGAGGGTGTCTCTGGTTCTTTCGGAGAGGGTGTCTCTGGTTCTTTCGGAGAGGGTGTCTCTGGTTCTTTCGGAGAGGGTGACTCTGATTCTTTCCGGAGTGTGTGACTCTGATTCTTTCCGGAGTGTGTGACTCTGATTCTTTCCGGAGTGTGTGACTCTGATTCTTTCCGGAGTGTGTGACTCTGATTCTTTCCGGAGTGTGTGACTCTGATTCTTTCCGGAGTGTGTGACTCTGATTCTTTCCGGAGTGTGTGACTCTGATTCTTTCCGGAGTGTGTGACTCTGATTCTTTCCGGAGAGGGTGACTCTGGTTCTTCTCGGAGAGGGTGACCCTGGCTCTTTTCAAAGAGGGTGACCCTGGTCCTTCTGAGAGGGTGAGCCTGGCTCTAGGGAGAGGGTGACCCTGGTCCTTCGGAGAGCTGGCTGAGAAGATCTGGTCTGGTATCACTGGTATAGTGTGTCAGTTGGAAGTTGGAAGGAGACTACATGCCGTTCCTTGAACATTTTATGTGTCCAGACAACATAAAGGATCCATAGACTTGTGTTCCTAGCCTCTTCTGGTGTGCTACATACTCGGATAAGGGTCCAAACAAGGGAACACTGGCTAGTGTTCTGAAGAACTTTGAGGTCTTTTCAAGAGTGGATTGTACCAGCTAGGAGAGAGGCTGCGGCCTCCCCTGACACCTGGTGCCATGTGGCCTCAGGTGGGTGACCTGAAGGAGGGTCTGAAGTCAGAGAGCGTGACTCAGCAAGGACTTCACCAGAGCTTAACCCGAGTAGATAAATGGGCAGTAGTTCTTAAAGTGGTTAAAAAGTGAAAAATGGAAAGAAGCACTCACAATGCCACAAAAAAGTCGTTGTAAACCCTTCATATACCCAGGGAAGAGACTTGCCTCAGGTGATATAGAGATGAAACAAATCCTCCTACATAAGTTGTACCTGTTTTATCTGTAGTCTTCTCTTCTCTGCATCTGTTTAAATTGCTGAATATATATAGATTGTCTGGACTGTCAGAAAAAAAGCGGATGGAGAACTGAAGTTACACTTTGCAGAGCTCAGTGAGAAAAGCCGATTGGAGGGGACGGAAGGGGACCTCCCCCTTACACAGCACACACAAACAGAGCTGAGGCTGTGACTCATAGGCTGTGCGCTGAAGCTCCCTCCCCTGTCACCTTTTTTCTTTTGGTGTCTGGAAAACTTATGAGAATTGATTCATGCAGATAGCAAAGGAAGGAGGCAACAGACAGAAATTACGCTTACTGCTCTTGACTGAGAAAAGTACATACCATAGAGGGATATGCTTTGTTCATATTTTTTTTTTGCATTCAAAGCTTTGTTCATATTTTGTCTGACTTTAAATGTACAGCAACCCTCCCATTCCCCCCTCACATCCATATCCTATTATTGTGTGACCAATACCATCCAAATAATTCTTACTTTAATTTCCCAAAGTTATCCGTCTACAAGGAGACCTGTATAGATCACATGACGCCACCAATGAGGATGGAGAAGGACCGGAGTCACATGACTGAGAAGATACTAAACCTCACCCTGGAGATCATCTACCTGCTGACCGGAGAGGTGAGGAGGATTCTGGGAGGTCACATGACATCACTCTTATCTCTATTAATAATACAGACCTGACCGGAGAGGTGAGGAGGATTCTGGGAGGTCACATGACATCACTCTTATCTCTATTAATAATACACAGACCTGACCGGAGAGGTGAGGAGGATTCTGGGAGGTCACATGACATCACTCTTATCTCTATTAATAAAACACAGACCTGACCGTAGAGGTGAGGGGGATTCTGGGAGGTGACATGACATCACTCTTATCTCTATTAATAATACACAGACCTGACCGGAGAGGTGAGGGGGATTCTGGGAGGTCACATGACATCACTCTTATCTCTATTAATAATACACAGACCTGACTGGAGAGGTGAGGAGGATTCTGGGAGGTCACATGACATCACTCTTATCTCTATTAACAATACAGACCTGACTGGAGAGGTGAGGAGGATTCTGGGAGGTCACATGACATCACTCTTATCTCTATTAATAATACACAGACCTGACCGGAGAGGTGAGGAGGATTCTGGGAGGTCACATGACATCACTCTTATCTCTATTAATAATACACAGACCTGACCGGAGAGGTGAGGGGGATTCTGGGAATCTAACATGATATTCCTATTGGTTCCCCAATACAGAGATTTCCTCTTGTGAAGTCTGGTGATCACATGACCATCACAGTGCCTCCATGTGACTCCCTAAAACCCGAGAGACACAACATGGAGAAGATTCTAGAAGTCACCAAGAAGATGATGGAGCTGCTGACAGGAGAGGTGAGGAGGATTCTGGGCCAACAGATGTGTCTGGATGGTGACTGTATCTTTGTAAGTATCAGGTGATGTCACTGTCTATTTCCCTATGTAGGAGGATTTAGAAGGACACAAGGATCTCTACAAGGACGTCATGATGGAGAATCAGCCGCCCCTCACATCACCGGGTAAGAGGAGACTTTATTGTAAAGGAGAGAGCAGTACGGAGGCTCCACCCCCATCCCCCATCATCTGATAAACACATAGAAACAATGTATTCAGTCAGTGTGTGTGTTTCCTACAGATGGATCCAGTAATGGGAACCCACCAGAGAGATGTCCCCGTCCTCTGTATTCCCGGGATTATTCCACACAGGAAGGTCACACCATCCCCCACCATCATCAGGTAGATGAGGAACAATTATTGGTGGTTATAATTTATACACAAACATGTTTGTTATAATGAATGTTTTATTATATATTCAGAGTCAAAACCTCGGGGATTATAATATTGTTGTTAAAGAAGAGTATAAAGAGGAGGATGAGGAGTATGGAGTGATGGAGGAGTTTTCAGAAGGACACAAGGATATGATGGAGCCTCCTAATACCAGGAACCCACCAGAGAGATGTCCCCGTCCTCTGTATTCCCGGGATTCCACACAGGAAGGTCACACCATCCCCCACTGTTACAAGGTGTGTGGGGCGGAGCATCTAGAACATGGACTGGTGGAGATGATGTGTGGATTTTGTATGTAAGTTTATATCTTACAGATGATATTCTCTCTCATTCTCTTGGTTTAGAGTGGAGATCCAATCGATATAGAATTTGAGGTGAAATCAGAAGAAGAAGAGACGTATGTGAGGGATGATCAGCAGTCTATGGAGGAGGATGGAATAACGGGGACATTTATAGAGGAGGACACTCCTACAGAGATCAGCACAGGTGGGTCATTAACACTAAATCCATTCCTCCACCCATACTGCTCACTGATTGGTCCAGAGTAGGGCGGGGACTGGGTGATATCGGCCTGTAATCCCCTGGTCACTTTCCTGAGCTGTGTTCCCCGTCCTGTATTCCTGTATTTCTCTCGGATAATCTTCCTTCTCTGTGCTGCAGACACAATTTATGTCTCTAGACTGGATTTATGGAGATTCTGGGGTTCAGCTGGCAGCAAAATTTATATTCTTGGTATAGACGATGCTTGACCTACGCACCTGGGACATGCGTTTTAGGTCTTGGCAAAAGGGGGACTTACTCAATACTAGGTTGATGGGCATGATGTTTTGGCTGATTGGTGTATTGTATGCTACCCCTGCACTATATACACTATGGGCCAGATTCAGGTAGATGGGAGCATCTTTGCTCTGGAGTAACGCTTCTCATTTACGTTACTCTTCCCGAAATTTTAGGAGCAAGTGCTGTTATTCAAGAAGCACTTGCTCCTAAAGTTGCGGCAGCGTATCAAAAATGAGCCGGCGGAATTCAAATTGGGCAGGTACGGGGCGTGTAGTATTTAAACTAAGCGCGATCCCGCGGCGAACGTACTGCGCATGCGTCGAGTGTCAAAGCATCCCCGTGCGCATGCTCCAAGTTCTGTCAGTGAACGTCAATGACGTCACATCCCCATTCATGAACTTTTTACGCAAGCGACGCCATTTTTTTTTTTTTCGACGCGATGACGACGCCTATACCTAACATAGGATACTCCACTAGGGGGCTGCTTTATCTATACGCCGCGTATCGCTTCCGGAAACGTCGTAACGTCACTGCGTCGCGACTGAATTCGCTCGTGAATTGCCGATTTCCGCTCATTAACATATTTTTTTAACGTAAATCGGCGTCATTTTTAAGTTGAAGTAACGATGCGATGGCGAAATTAATTTACGCTGCTCGCATCGGAACTTCAACCCGGCGTTTCTTGTTTTCTGGTTACAGAAAACAAAAACGCCGGCTTAAAGTGACAGTTAGGCTGGCGGATCACTCGATTCGCCAGCGTAACTGTACCTGAATCTGGCCCTATATATATAAGACAGTTCTCGGTGTTTCCTCACTCTCTGACTAAGGTCCATGAATAAAGAAATGATCTGGTAGGAGATCAGAGGACCCATTTACTAGTTACCTTGAGGGGGGAATTGTAAGATCCTCAGAGACAAAGCTGCCTGATGTGGGCGGAGTCCTGGTTTAGGGGAACCAATCAGCTCATGTCTAGTAATAATCTTTGTATTTCTATTTTAGTAGATGGACGGGAGATGAGGAAAACCTCAGAGGATTGTCTCACTTTGTCTCCAGACTGTAAAGTAGAAGATGAGGACACCACACAGTATAGTCCAGGAGAAAACCCGACTACCTCAAATGTCCATCCGGCACCACACAGTGTAGATGGACCATCGTATTCCTCTTATCCTGAGGAACCTCAGACTGTGCGGGACGGTGCCGGACCATCGTATTCCTCTTATCCTGAGGAACCTCAGACTGTGCGGGACGGTGCTGGACCATCGTATTCCTCTTATCCTGAGGAACCTCAGACTGTGAGGGACGGTGCCGGACCATCGTATTCCTCTTATCCTGAGGAACCTCAGACTGTGCGGGACGGTGCCGGACCATCGTATTCCTCTTATCCTGAGGAACCTCAGACTGTGCGGGATGGTGCCGGACCATCGTATTCCTCTTATCCTGAGGAACCTCAGACTGTGCGGGACGGTGCCGGACCATCGTATTCCTCTTATCCTGAGGAACCTCAGACTGTGCGGGACGGTGCCGTCCTTCCAGCGGATAAGAGGTTTACCTGTACAGACTGCGGGAAGTGTTTCCGTTTGAAATCTGCTCTTAATGTTCATAGAAGATCTCACACGGGGGAGAAGCCATATTCCTGCCCTGAGTGCGATAAATGTTTTTCCATGAAGTCCCATCTAACCGCCCATCAGAGATCTCACACAGGTGAGAAGCCATATTCTTGCCCTGAGTGCAAAAAGCTTTTTACCATGAAGTCCCATCTATCCATACATCAGAGATCACACACGGGGGAGAAGCCGTTTTCCTGCACTGTGTGTGGGAAAAGTTTTTCACACAGATCCAATCTTTACAGACATCAGAGATTACACACGGGGGACAAGCCGTATCCCTGTCCTGAGTGTGGGAAATGTTTTCCAGAGAAGTCCAATCTTTACAGACATCAGAGGCTGCACAGGGGTGAGAAGCCGCATTCCTGTCCTGAATGTGGGAAATGTTTTTCAAATAGTTACAGTCTTTCCACACATCAGAGATCTCACACAGGGGAAAAGCCGTATTCTTGTCCTGAGTGCGGGAAATGTTTTTCAGATAAGGCCAATGTTTATACACATCAGAGATCTCACACGGGTGAGAAGCCGTATTCCTGTGCTGAGTGTGGGAAAAGTTTTTCAGTTAAGTTACGTCTTGATACACATATGAGATTGCACACAGGAGAGAAGCCGTATTCCTGTCCTGATTGTGGGAAATGTTTTTCAGAGAAGTCCAATGTTTACAAACATCAGAGAACTCACATGGGTGAGAAGCCACTTTCCTGTCCAGAGGTCGGGAATGGCCATTCACAGAAGTCTTCCGTTTACAGTCCTCTGGGATTGGACACGGAGGAGAAACCATTTTCCAGTCCTGAGTGAGGGAAATGTTCCTCGCTCAAGTCCTGCCTCCCTTTACATCAGGGTCCCACACAACCCTCGAGGTGTATTAGTGAGTGCGGGAAATGTCTTGTATGTGAATGTTGCTGGACATGTGGGGAAGAAGCACACCCTGATATACACCTCAGATATACTCCATGGCTGATCTTCATCATGTAAAAAACACTTCATAAGGAGATGTTAAATTATAATGACTATGGATTCCTAATGAGACATGCAGACAACCTGATGAAGCCCTAACTACATGTTTAGATGTTCAGAGAGAAAATTGGATCTTTGACCCCTTTCATCTGATCATCAGTCCTCCACCATCCATCGATCCCTATTCTGATCCCCCAACTGAGACTCTTGAGTGTTTAAGAAAGAATCCCTCCATATCTCTCTTCTGATCATCATCCCTTCACCCCTCCTTTCCAGGTCACACCACAAGCAGCTTTCCTTGGATATGGCTCCTAACTCAGCACTAATAAATTAATTGGTAAATACCAACTTAAAGAAATATGGGATTTTTGGGGTGCTAAAACACGTACAATTTAAAAAAAAAAACGTTTTTCTATATTAAATATCCATTATCATCTTATTAAAATATAACATACACAGCAGAAAATATTGATGTCTCTCTTCTCCATAATGTCTACACTGTTGCTTTCCTCAACATGTTTCGCCAACAACGGCTTCATCAGGGGGATGTGTTAAGTAATAAGCACATGGTGACCGGCCCTTAGTCATTACTTTGACATTAAATCCCGGTGTTATGGTAGCAACTAGCTGCCATAACCCAGGTATCGTTTTTTTACTATGGGTGATTCCGTCTCAGGTAAAAGTGGTTGGATCAGCGCTGGATCACTTTCGTGGGGGCGGCGGGAGAAGTGCTTTGCCGTTTTCTGGGCTTACTGGAGCCATCAGTAAAGCTCAGCTGCGGCCGTTTGCTGGGCAGGAAGTCGAGTGAGGTCATGATGGCCCCCACTCATCTCTATGCCCTTGGAGGACCGGAGCCACCTCCAGGTTTTCGGGCGAAAGCAAATGGATTTTTTTTCTTAAAGTCAAAATGCAAGGAAGAATTTTTTTTTCTTCTTTTGCTTTTAAAGGTAGAGGAGGGATTTGGGTTCTTTTTGACCCCCAGATCTCTTAATAAAGAGGACCTGTCATGCTTATTTATTTTACAAGGGATGTTTACATTCCTTGTAATAGGAATATAAGAGAGGGGTAAAGTAAAATAGATACGATTTTTTTTTCTTTTTAAAGCGCCTCATTCCTCTGTGTTCGCGTGTAGAAGCGAACGCATATGTAAGTCGCGTCCACCATTTTATTCTCTAGGTAGGGTCTCTGCTAACCAAAAAAAAAAAGGTATATGTTTGTGGGTTCTTAGTAATTTTATAGCAAAAAATACTGATTTTTAACCTCTTAAACAACAAATGTCAGAAAAAAAGCTTAGGCCCGGATTCACGATGGATTTACGTCGGCCTATCTCGAGATACGCCATAGTAAGTACAAATGGGCGCCGTCGTATACTTGCGCCGATTCCCCAACCTAGATACGTTGAAAAATTTGGCTTCAGCCATCCGACGTAAGTTGCCTACGCCAGCGTATTGTGGGCGCATAGTTACGCTGGACGCATTCGGCGTTCCCATTTTAAATATGCAAATGAGTAAGATACGCCGATTCACGAACGTAGATGCCCCCGGCCGCTTCATACATAAGGGTTACGTCCAGCGTAAAGTTACCCCTCATATAGCAGGCGCAGGTAATGTAAAGGTATGGGCCAGGGAAACGATGCCATCAAATTTTACGTCGCGTACGCCGTTTACGTAGTACTACGTGAATAGGGCTGTGCGTCGGTTAGGTTCACGTTGTAGGCATTGAGCCGTCGTATCTTAGGGAGTATATGCGACGTGATTCTGAGCATGCGCCGTTCGATCAGCCATTCATTTGCATGGGGTCACGCTTAATTTAAATAAATCACGCCCACCTCCTTCCTACTTTGAATTAGGGGGGCTTACGCCGGCCAATTTACGCTACGCCGCCGCAACTTACGGAGCAAATGCTTTGTGAATACTGTACTTGCCTCTCTATGTTACGTTGGCGTAGCGTATATGAGATGCGCTACGCCCGCACAAATATACGCCGCCCTACGTGAATCTGGGCCTTAGTCTTCAAATGGTTAAAAAAAAAAAAAAAAGCAGAAAATATTGATGTCTCTATTCTCCATAAAGGTTGCTTTCCTCAACATGTTTCACCAACAAAGGCTTCATCAGGAGGTGTGTCGCCAAAAATAATGAGTGGTATACAAATAACATATACATGTATGTAAAAAATAAATCATATTTTATATTCCTTTCATTTATCCAATCAACACATTAAATTGTCATGTAAGCATGTATGAACATTCTGTGGAAGTTAAATAAAAATCCTCTTCAATGTTTAGAAGACCTACAGAAAACTACAAGTGTCCTATTTTTTTTTATGCATAGTGGGGCAAAATGAATGAAAACCATTAAGTGTAAAAAAAAGGCGCATGCGAAAACACACCCAAAAAAGGGCCCTTAAGGGTGTTCTTTTATCTACCCCTCCCCCCCCAAAGGGGCAGGGCCTTACCCTAAACCCCCGGGGATAGGGACAAGCTTAAAAACGTAGTCCACCTAGCCGAAAGGCTTGGCGGACCCCTTTCTTCATGGCCAGCCAAAGTCAACCGAGTAGTAGGTCTTCTCCCGATGAGTAGTAGGTCTTCTACCAAAGAAAGCCCCCCCCCTAGTTCAGGCGAGGAAATAACGGCCATACATCCTCCCCCCGGACTTCAAGGTAGGCCCAGGGACACCCTCCATCCAGTGAAAAAAAAACACTAAAGAGAAGTAGTGACTAGTGTGAAGGAAAACAGAAATAGTGGCTCGGCTGACCCCTCTACTCAAGGCCAGCCAACGTCAACCAACGAGTAATAGTTTGAGGGGCTCTCATGAAGAGAGACCCCCCCAGTTCAGGAACCAAATGGCCACACATTCTCCCCTGGACTTCAAGGTAGGCCTGAGGACTCACACCTTCCATCCAGTGGAAAAAGATACAAAAGAGAGTGACAAATGGTGCCGCCACAAACGGCATAATCGCCACTAGTAACGGTATGCCCAGTGTGCCTGCGCTATAGACATTGGTGCCTTTCTTTTACAAATTTCTCCTAAACCGTGTAGGTTTCACTCGGTTTTCGAAACTCACAACCCTTTGCGTGTAATAATACCAGGATACCCTCAATGCCATGGCCTCAGTTGGTAAGTGGTCTCGTTGTAACCAAACTAGTCTAGTCTCTCACTTGGCCTACAAAAAGATCTCATTTGGTAACACTCTCCTTTCAAAAGTCAATTCCCTTGAACCATAGGACATCATCACAATTCGATGCCATTACCTTCAAGATCTTTCACCACACATCATCTCCATCTCTACTCCATCAACAGGCTCCGACATTGACCTGGTTTACTAAGGGATATTCTTATCTGGTAAAAATTTAGTTTTAACAGTTCATTCTCATGAACCACAGGGCACAATCCCAACTGCTGCCGTAAACTTCGGTAAAGAAGTCTGAAAAGGTGGTTATCTGAGGATTCGAACTCGCAAGCCTTTGCGTGTTATAACACTGACATACACTCAATGCCACAGCCCCAAACCGCAGGTGAGTGTTTTGTGGCCAAACTCGACTAGTCTCTCACATAGCCTACACAGGGCTCAAAATTTCAAGTCCTGAACTACTAGCCAGACCTTAAGAGTTACTCCCCACCAGTTGCCCTAACCAACCCCTACACTGCCCCACCCCTAATTCTGGCCCAGGATGTTCCATCATCAGCCCGGTGTCTGCACAGGATCAGTGGAGATACCGGGTATGGTATTGTAAGAGAACTGTTAGAGCTGTCCCTTGGCACCAGACAGCTTATTTAAAGAGTGCACTGAGCACCTAGTACTGACGGATCTCAGCGGTTCCGGTCCCTGTTCCTGTGCTCCTGATCCCAGTTACTGAACCTCGACTTCCTTGACCTTGCTATTGGACCCGATTCACCTCTGACTCTTGGTTCCTGATCTCGGCTTCCCACGTGACCCTGTTTCCTGCCTGATGACTTTGTACCTTGCTGCCCGCTCGTTGCGGAACCTGGATTTCCATGTGACCACGCTCCCGTCTCCTGTTTGGATCTGCTCAACTTCCTGGGTACCTGCGACTTCGTCCCTGTAACCTGCTGCGACTTTGTACCTGCAACCTGCTGCGGCTTCGTCCCTGCGACCTGCTGCGACTTTGTCCCTGCAACCTGCTGCGACTTCCTGCCTTTCAAGATTCGCATCACCTGCTGCGGGCTTCCAGAGTTACATCTGTGGGCACTCGTGTCTCCCCTGGCCCTCGTTTTCCCCTGTCTCCACTCTCAGTGGGACCAGGGCCGGAGATTCAAGAAAGGCTGACCTCGTCACTTCAGACTTCACCCAGGTATGTGACAGGTATGTCCCCCGGGGGTTGAGACAGGGAGACCCCCCAAGCATGGAGGAGAGCACCCAAAGGACAGCGGGGTGGTCATAGTATGACCCAGTGTGGTATGTGTGCATGTGACATGCGTGGCGTGCTGTAGGGAAGGTGTAAAAAATATTGGTTAGTTAAATGTGAAAATATCTCGAATGCCTTGTACACACGGTCGGACTTTTGCCTGCCCAAAATCACATCGGAATTCCGACGGAACTCCATCGGAGTAAAAGAGAACATGTTCCCTGTCTAAATTTAGATGGAATTCCTCGGAATTTCCAATGGAAAAAGTCCGATGGGGCATACACATGATCGGAAAATCATGTGTACAAGGCATAAGTGTTCTCACAAGGCAACTACACAAGGGGGTTAATGTATAATTAAACCCAAATAAAAGTATACCAGAAGGTGATCACAAAGCTCTCGTAAAATGTGACCTGAGAAATGTGTTTGAAAAACGACTCAGATCTGCGTGTGCTTCCATGTGATTCAATCAAACAGATAAATCACCAGTCATCCCAGGCCACTTTATATTCCCCGTCCAGGGCCGAACCCCATCAACGTCATGCAGGACTGGCCAGACAGCATGAGAAGGGCGGGGAAAGAGATCCCATCTGCGTGCAGCTGGGCCATTAGCAGTAGGTACCCGCCCATCTCATCTGCATCAATGCCACGTACGTTTCAACCATTGGGGTAGGGACGGACTGCCGCACATCGTAACCCCGGAGGCAGAAAAAAAACACCCAGTCCCCATCAAGCCTATGCTGGGCCAGACGAGGAATTTAGATGTAATTAAAGGGAGATGTTTAGTTGGGGACAAAGCATGATCGGAACGGAAAATTGTTACAAATTACTAGAGGCTAATATAACTGGGCATATGGAAGGATATTCAAAAAATAAAATGTATTAGGTGTGACAGGTCACTAATCAGAGGAAATAATATTTCAAGTTGCTAGGGTTTAATAAAATTGTATTCAAGCAATAAACAGGTATTAGGGGTGACAGGTCACTGGAGCGGGTGATTTCCACCCAAATTTAGTCAAACAGTGAATTGGATGTGACTAGCACACTCACTAAGCACATATGGTGTACCTCCATCCCTATATTAATTTATAGAAAAGGAGAGGTATTTGGGACTTTGAGTGTGGTCACGCCATGTCAAATAGAAACATGGCGTGAGTGACCTTGGCATCATGTAACTGAAGCCACAATGAAATGAGTTCCGGCCATTTAACCATCAAATAGGTGACCTTGGCACCCTGTGAATGAAGCCACAATAAAATGAGTTCCAGCCATGTAACTATGTGGTGGGTGACCTTGGCACCATGTGAATGAAGCTTCAATGAAATGAGTTCCGGCCATGTAACCATCAAATAGGTGACCTTGGCACCATGTGAATAAATCCTCAATGAAATGATTTCCGGCCATGTAACCATGAGGTGTGCCACCACCTTGACGCCATATAACTAAAGTCTCATTGAAATGAGTTCCAGTCATGTAACCTCAACTAGGTGGCCTTGGCACCATGTGAATGAAGCCTCAATGAAATGAGTTCCGGCCATGTAACCATGAGGTGTGCCACCCACCTTGGCACCATGTAACTGAAGCCTCAATGAAATGTGTCCCAGTCATGTAAACTCAAATAGGTAGCTTTGGCACCATGTGAATGAAGCCTCAATGAAATGAGTTCCGGCCATGTAACCATGAGGTGTGCCACCCACCTTGGCACCATGTAACTGAAGCCTCAATGAAATGTGTCCCAGTCATGTAAACTCAAATAGGTAGCTTTGGGTCCATGTGAATGAAGCCTCAATGAAATGAGTTCCGGCCATGTAACCATGAGGTGTGCCACCCACCTTGGCACCATGTAACTGAAGCCTCAATGAAATGAGTTCCGATGAAGTAACCTCAAATATGTGGCCTTAGCACCATGTGAATGAAGCCTCAATGAAATGAGTTCCAGCCATGTAACCATCAAATAGGTTCCCTTGGCACCATGTGAATGAAGCCTCAATAAAATGAGGCCCAGCTATGTAACCATCGAGTGGGTGACCTCGAAACAATGTGGATGAAAACCACAAGCAATGGATACTGTGCCACGATGGAACAAAGAATGCACAGGAGAGGTGGAAGGCTTAGGAAAAAAAACACAACCTCATATGACAACAAGTTCCATGCAAGGACATGTGTTTTTTTGCATTTTACCAACAAATCACTTATTTTTCATCAACATGCCCTTTTCCTTCACAGGTTCACTCATGCCCAACCAATGGTGGCCCACACCACCAACTTAGTCATGCCCTAAACGTTTCATCCCAGTTTTACAATTGCATCCATTCTTCACACAACCCTCAAAGTCTAGGTGCCACAAGAATGAAAGCTACAGTATTTGGGTAAAACTTGCATGGCACTTACCTAGTTACCAAAGGGCTTTTAATCTCCTGCCCCCTGGAGGACAGGCTAATACCCACTGGTTGACGTGTTGCCAGATAATTTTTTTTTGGATGCGTCACAATAGTTGGGGACCCTCGGGTCGTATAACTTCCGGGTGCTGTGCTACCTCTTCTATGAGTACTGATGCATTAACCTCTTGCTGACACATACCAATAAGCACTTGGCACCCAGTGGCCTATTAAAACTGGTCTACCAATGTGCAGTTGCTGAATGGTCTACAGCTCGTTCCTGTGTTCCGAAGACCTGATCTGCTGTACCTGCTTACCCATGTGTGACCCGGCTTGCCTTTGGACTTTGCTCTGTTAACTACTACTCTGACCTTGGCTTGTTTACTAGATCTTATCTTCCATACTGATTATGTACCAAGTTGCCTGGCTGCTAACAACCTTGGCCTGCATCCTGGACTTGCTTTGCCAGCTGATTCAGTGCCGCTGACTGACGCTCGTTTCCTGGCTTTGCTTCCGTCCCAGGCTCTGGTGCCAAGTTTCTCCTACATCCTGTTCCAAGGACTGCGACTACCAGCTCTACCCAGCTACAGAGTGGACATCACCAGCTAGCTACTACAGCACTCTTGCCAGACCCTTGCCCTTACGATCTCTTTCTCCACCTTCAGGAGTCAGGAGTTGGGCGGGAGGTGCAAGAGAGGCCTCCACGCCCTTCCATTCTTCACCAGGTACGCGATAGTATGACTTGGCCTGGCTGATTTCTCTTCCGATTCCTGCTCCTGGTTTTTGGTTCCTAACAAAGCTGACTCCTGAATTCCTGACCCCCGGCTCATCTAATTCCCCGTTTTGGCTTCCAAACCCTGGCTTCTGTTTTTGACCACGTTCCTGATCTGTTATTTTTGCTATTTCAGGTGTGATTTTAAATGCATTTTCTGTCTCTGCCTGGTTTATAGTTCCTGACACATGGTCACAGCACTAAATACTTTTTCAGCTCTGAGCCTCCTGGGCATGTGGATAAGTCCGGGGCAATTTTTTCTACCAGGCCTCAGGGCCTAGCCAGTGTACATTGAATGGCCGTTATTTATGTTTTCCTTCACATTTGTCAATCTTTCTCTTTTGGGTCTTTTTCCACTGGATGGAAGGTGTGAGTCCTCAGGCCTACCTTAATGTCTGGGGGGGAGAATGTGTGCCCATTAGGTTCCTGAACTGGGGGGGGGTCTCTATTCATGAGAGCCCCTCAACCTACTTCTACTCATGAGTAGAGAGGTCTGCCAAACCTTTTGGTTGAGTGAGTGAAAAACTTGTATAGCGCTACAAATGAGAACTGAATCGCCTCAGGGCGCTTGGTATCCATTTCCTACTATATTTTGCCTTCAGAATAGATGGGTTTTGAGTTTTTTTCTGAAGGCCTGGTGATTCACTTTCGTTCGGATGCTGGTTGGTAAAGCGTTCCATAGTCGAGGTCCTTGGACTGCAAATCTACGTTCTCCTTTGGACTTGTAGCAGGCCTTGGGTATTTGGAGTAGATTTTGGTTTGTGGACCGGAGAACGCGATTGGGGGTGTGACATTTTAATTTTTCACATAGATATTGGGGCGCACTTCCTTGAATACATTTGTGTGTCAGGCAGAGCCCTTTAAACGCAATTTGGTCTTTTACGGGAAACCAGTGGAGAGACCTGAGGGAGGGAGTGATTGATTCCCAGGTTTTTTTTCCTGTTACAAGTCAAGCCTCCTTATTCTGAACGACTTGTAGACGGACAATCTGGTATTTTGGGAGTCTGATGTAAAGGGCGTTTGCATAGTCGAGTATGGACTTGATTATTGTTCCCACCACGACTGATGTGTCTTCTTTTGGAATGAGTCTACGTAGCAAGCGCAGCAGATGGTGAGATCCGCTGACTACTAAACTTATTTGTGCATCCATTGTCTTGTCGGAGTCAAAAGTGACTCCGAGACTTTTGACTTGGGTTTTAGGGGTGATGGTTTGTCCCAAAATGGGCAGGGGCGTCAATGTTGTCATAGCAAGTCTCTTTCGGTTGGCGTGGAACAGAAGAAGTTCTGTTTTTGATCCATTGAGTTTAAGGTAACTCTCCGTCATCCAATTCTCTATCAGAGTAAGGCATTTCTCTAGTCCGAGATAATGATCCTTTTTGTTGCTGATACGAAAGTAGAGTTGGGTGTCACCCGCGTAGGAATGGTAGAGTAAATTCTGGTTACTGATGATTTCGAGGAGGGGTGGGCGGAGATAAATATTGAATAGTACGGGCGACAAGGGAGACACCTGAGGGACTCTGCATGACACCGTGCATTTTTCAGAAGTGAAAGGACCTAGTTTTACTATTTGTGATCGGTTTTCCAGAAAGAAGGAGGCGGGTCAGCAACAATTTGGTCTACTGTATCAAAAGCTGCACTTAGGTCCAATAGAATCAGAAGACAAGATCATCTGCTGCTTCGAGAGCGTCATCCCATATTTTGAGAAGTGCAGTTTCTGTCCATAGTCATAAAGGAGTCAAAAATGACCCCTAGGCTTTTGACTTTGGCGCTAGGGGTGATGAGCTTGCCCAAAATAGGCGGGGGGGTCCACACTGTTGAAAGTTGATTCCTGCGCTTGGCGTGAAACAGGAGAAGTTCTGTTTTCGCTCCATTGAGTTTAAGATAACTCTTTGTCATCCAGTCCTCTATCAAAGAGAGACATGTCTCTAGATTGAGGTGGTGATCCTGTCTATTGCAGATGCGGAAATACAGTTGCGTGTCATCTGCATATGAGTGGTAGAGCAGTTTTTGGCTGCTAATAATCTCAAAAAGAGGACGAAGATAGATGTTAAACAGCACTGGTGACAGAGGCGATCCTTGAGGGACTCTGCATGTTACTGTGCGTTTTTCAGACGTAAAAGGTCCTAACTGTACTGTTTGCGATCGGTTTTCCAGAAAAGAGGAGAACCAAGATAAATCGCCTTCTGCGACTCTGGCCACTTCAGCAAGCCGAGTCAGTAACAGATTGTGGTCTACAGTGTCGAAAGCGGCACTTAGGTCCAACAGAACTAGAAGACAAGATTCTCCTTCGTCTGCGGCCTTGAGAACATCGTCCCATACTTTCAGCAATGCTGTTTCCGTCCCGTGTCCGGGACGGAACCCTGATTGCAATGGGTCAAGTAGCTTGTAGGTATCTAGATGCAGTTGCAACTGTTGTACCACTACTTTTTCCATTATCTTCGAAAGTACGTTGAGGCTTGTTATGGGACGGCGGTGGAGTGGGTCCTTGGGGTCCAGGGAGGGTTTCTTCAGGATGGGTTGGATTATACCCTCTTTCAACTGAGAAGGCACTATGCCCTCCAGAAAAGACTGGTTGATAAACTGCGTGATGGGAGGAGCCAGGATGTAGGCGCACTCCTTCAGCAGTTTTGTGGGGATAATGTCATTTGGCGCTGTGCCATTACGCAGAGCGGCAATGACATTTTTAGTGGTCTCGATGGAGATGGGTTCCAGGGTAAACTTACCTGATATAGGAGAATTACTATGGGTGCTGTGTGAGAGGCTGCAGGGGGGGCTGAGGGGGGAATTGTTTTGCTGAATGCTTTCACGGATTGTAACCTTGTCCCTGTCCTCTGGGTTTAGGGCAAGGTCCTGCCCCTTTGGGGGGGGGGGGTGGATAAAAGCACACCCTTAAGTGCCCTTTTTTGGTGTGTGTTTTTTGTACACATAATGGTTTTCATTTTTTTCCCGCACCACCAAGCATTGAAAAAAATAGGACACTTGTAGGTTTCTGTAGGTCTTCTAAACATAGAAGAGGAGTTTTATTTAACTTCCACAGAATGTTCAAACATGCTTACATGGCGATTTCATTTGTTGATTGGATAAATGAAAGGTATATAAATATGAATTCTTTTTTTTTTTTACATACATGTATGTTATTTGTATATAGCTCATTAATACTTGGCGACACACCTCCTGATGAAGTCGTTGTTGGTGAAACATGTTGAGGAAAGCAACCTTTATGGAGAATAGAGACATCAATATTTTCTACTGTATATGTTTTTTAAACACTACCACTTGAAGTCTAAGCCTTTTTCTGACATTTGTTGTTTAAAAGTTAAAATCTGTATTTCTTGCTAAAAATGTATTTAGAATCCACAAACATTATATACTTTTTTTTTTTAGCAGAGACCCCACCTAGAGAATAAAATGGCGGGTGTGACTTACGTATTCGTAAGTCGGTATTTTACTTTACTTTTTTTTAATCTCGTTTATTCTAGTTACAAGGAATGTAAATATCCCTTATAATAATTATGGTAGGTCCTCTTTATTAAAAGATCCGGGGTTAAAAAGACCCAAAATCTCTCCTCTACTATTAAAAGCAAAAGAAGAGAAGAGAAAACCTTTTTTTCTTCCTTGCATTTTAACTTCAAAAAGGAAAAAATAATCATTTGCTTTTGCCAGAGAACCGGAAGTGACGCCAGAGGTGGCCCCCGGTCCTCAAAGGGCATAGAGACGAATGGGGGCCATCATGACCTCACTCGACTTCCAGCCCAGCAAACGGCCGCATCAGATCCCTTCTGAGCTTTACAGACGGATCCAGTAAGCCCAGAATTGGCAGGGCACTTCTCCCGCCACCCCCCCAGAAGTGATCCAGCGGTGAATGAGCCAGTGGGACCACATTCACCTGAGATGGAATCGCCCATAGTAAAAAAAAAAACGATACCTGTGTTATGGCAGCTAGTTGCTACCATAACACCGGGATTTAACGTCAAAGAAATGACGTATTGTTTTACTATGGGCCGGTCACCATGTGCTTATTACTTAACGCTCCTCCTGATGAAACCGTGATGAAACATGTTGAGGAAAGCAACAGTGTAGCCATTATGGAGAAGAAAGACATAAATATTTTCTGCTGTATATGTTATATTTTAATAAGATGTTAATGGATACTTAATCAAGAAAATATTTTTTTAAATAATTGTATGTGTTTTAGCACCCTAAAAATCCCATATTTCTTTAAGTTGGTATTTACCAATCAATTGATTAGCGCTGAGTTCAGGGTCACTCCCAGGGAAAGCTGCTTGTGGCGTGACCTGGAGAGGAGGTGTGAAGGGCTGATGATCAGAAGAGAGATATGGAGGGATCCTTTTTTAAACACGCAAGGGTCTCAGTTGGGGGATCAGAAGAGAGATCGATAGATGGTGGAGGGCTGATGATCAGATGAAAGGGATCAAAGATTCCATTTTCTCTCTGAACTCCTAAACCTGTGGTTGGGGCTTCATCAGGTTACTCATCATATCTCATTAGGAATCCATATTCATTATAATTCAACATCTCCTTATAAACTGTTCCTTACATGATGAAGATCAGCCATGGAGTATATCTGAGGTGTATATCAGGGTGTGCTTCTTCCCCACATGTCCAGCAACATTCATATACAAGACATTTCCCGCACTCACTAATACACCTCGAGGGTTGTGTGGGACCCCTGATGTAAAGGGAGGAAGGACTTGAGTGAGGAACAATTCCCTCACTCAGGACAGGAAAATGGTTTCTCCTCCGTGTGTAATCTCTGATGACTGTAAACGGAAGACTTCTGTGAATGGCCATTACTCAGGACAGGAAAGTGGCTTCTCACCCATGTGAGTTCTCTGATGTTTGTAAACATTGGACTTCTCTGAAAAACTTTTCCCGCAATCAGGACAGGAATACGGCTTCTCTCCTGTGTGCAATCTCATATGTGTATCAAGACGTAACTTAACTGAAAAACTTTTCCCACACTCAGCACAGGAATACGGCTTCTCACCCGTGTGAGACCTCTGATGTGTATAAACATTGGCCTTATCTGAAAAACATTTCCCACACTCAGGACAAGAATACGGCTTTTCCCCCGTGTGCGATCTCTGATGTGTGGAAAGACTGTAACTATTTGAAAAACATTTCCCACATTCAGGACAGGAATGCGGCTTCTCACCCCTGTGCAGCCTCTGATGTCTGTAAAGATTGGACTTCTCTGGAAAACATTTCCCGCACTCAGGACAGGGATACGGCTTGTCCCCCGTGTGAGATCTCTGATGTTTGTAAAGACTGGACCTATGGGAAAAAGATTTCCCGCACTCAGGACAGGAATACGGCTTCTCCCCCGTGTGTGATCTTTGATGTATGGCTAGATGGGCCTTCATGGTAAAAAGCTTTTTGCACTCGGGGCAAGAAAACGGCTTCTCACCTGTGTGAGATCTCTGATGGGCAGTTAGATGGGACTTCATAGAAAAACATTTACTGCACTCAGGGCAGGAATATGGCTTCTCCCCTGTGTGAGATCTTCTATGAACATTAAGAGCAGATTTCAAACGGAAATACTTCCCGCAATCCGTACAGATAAACCTCTTATCCGCTGGAAGGACGGCAACGTCCCGCACAGTCTGAGGTTCCTCAGGATAAGAGGAATACGATGGTCCGGCACCGTCCCGCACAGTCTGAGGTTCTTCAGGATAAGAGGAATACGATGGTACGGCACCGTCCCGCACGGTCTGAGGTTCCTCAGGATAAGAGGAATACGATGGTACGGCACCGTCCCGCACGGTCTGAGGTTCCTCAGGATAAGAGGAATACGATGGTACGGCACCGTCCCGCACAGTCTGAGGTTCCTCAGGATAAGAGGAATACGATGGTCCGGCACCGTCCCGCACAGTCTGAGGTTCCTCAGGATAAGAGGAATACGATGGTCCATCTACACTGTGTGGTGCCGGATGGACATTTGAGGTAGTCAGGTTTTCTCCTGGACTATACTGTGTGATGTCCTCATCTTCTACTTTACAGTCTGGAGACAAAGTGAGACAATCCTCTGAGATTTTCCTCATCTCCCGTCCATCTACTAAAATAGAAATACAAAGATTATTACTAGACATGAGCTGATTGGTTCCCCTAAACCAGGACTCCGCCCACATCAGGCAGCTTTGTCTCTGAGGATCTTACAATTCCCCCCTCAAGGTAACTAGTAAATGGCTCCTCTGATCTCCTACCAGATCATTTCTTTATTCATGGACCTTAGTCAGAGAGTGAGGAAACAACAAGAACTGTCTTTTATAGGAGTGATGAGTGATAGAGGGGATGGGGGACAATCATCCTATAATCCTCTCATTACCATATTCCCAACTTTCACATGTCTGAGGCTGGAGGCCAATGGAGCGAGGGCTTCCCTTGCGGCTAAGCTCCAAACTCCCCTGAAGGTGGAACAGGAGGAGTCAGGTTCAAAGTCTAGAGACATAAATTGTGTCTGCAGCACAGAGAAGGAAGATTATCCGAGAGAAATACAGGAATACAGGACGGGGAACACAGCTCAGGAAAGTGACCAGGGGATTACAGGCTGATATCACCCAGTCCCCGCCCTACTCTGGACCAATCAGTGAGCAGTATGGGTGGAGGAATGGATTTAGTGTTAATGACCCACCTGTGCTGATCTCTGTAGGAGTGTCCTCCTCTATAAATGTCCCCGTTATTCCATCCTCCTCCATAGACTGCTGATCATCCCTCACATACGTCTCTTCTTCTTCTTCTGATTTCACCTCAAATTCTATATCGATTGGATCTCCACTCTAAACCAAGAGAATGAGAGAGAATATCATCTGTAAGATATAAACTTACATACAAAACCCACACATCATCTCCACCAGTCCATGTTCTAGATGCTCCGCCCCAACGACCTTGTAACAGTGGGGGATGGTGTGACCTTCCTGTGTGGAATCCCGGGAATACAGAGGACGGGGACATCTCTCTGGGGGGTTCCTGGTATTAGGTGGCTCCATCATATCCTTGTGTCCTTCTGAAAACTCCTCCATCACTCCATACTCCTCATCCTCCTCTTTATACTCTTCTTTAACAACAATATTGTAATCCCCAAGGTTTTGGATCTGAATATAGAATAAAAATTACATTAATTATAATAACAATGATACAGTCTCCATTCAGACACACCCCTTGTCTGTTACTGGATAATGTCCCAGAATTCCCAGAATCCTCCTCACCTCTCCTGTCAGCAGCTCCATCATCTTCTTGGTGACTTCTAGAATCTTCTCCATGTTGTGTCTCTCAGGTTTTAGGGAGTCACATGGAGGCACTGTGATGGTCATGTGATCACCTGACTTCACAAGAGGAAATCTCTGTATTGGAGAACCAATAGGAATATCATGTTAGAAATCCCAGAATCCCCCTCACCTCTCCAGTCAGGTCTGTGTATTAGTAATAGAGATAAGAGTGATGTCATGTGACCTCCCAGAATCCCCCTCACCTCTCCGGTCAGGTCTGTATTTTATTAATAGAGATAAGAGTGATGTCATGTGACCTCCCAGAATCCCCCTCACCTCTCCGGTCAGGTCTGTATTTTATTAATAGAGATAAGAGTGATGTCATGTGACCTCCCAGAATCCCCCTCACCTCTCCGGTCAGATCTGTATTATTAATAGAGATAAGAGTGATGTCATGTGACCTCCCAGAATCCTCCTCACCTCTCCAGTCAGGTCTGTGTATTATTAATAGAGATAAGAGTGATGTCATGTGACCTCCCAGAATCCTCCTCACCTCTCCGGTCAGGTCTGTATTATTAATAGAGATAAGAGTGATGTCATGTGACCTCCCAGAATCCCCCTCACCTCTCCGGTCAGGTCTGTATTTTATTAATAGAGATAAGAGTGATGTCATGTGACCTCCCAGAATCCCCCTCACCTCTCCGGTCAGGTCTGTGTATTATTAATAGAGATAAGAGTGATGTCATGTGACCTCCCAGAATCCTCTAACCTCTCCGGTCAGGTCTGTATTATTAATAGAGATAAGAGTGATGTCATGTGACCTCCCAGAATCCTCCTCACCTCTCCGGTCAGGTCTGTATTATTAATAGAGATAAGAGTGATGTCATGTGACCTCCCAGAATCCTCCTCACCTCTCCGGTCAGCAGGTAGATGATCTCCAGGGTGAGGTTTAGTATCCTCTCAGTCATGTGACTCCGGTCCTCCTCCATCCTCATTGGTCATGTGATGTATACTGGTTTCCTGTAGAACAATAATTGATTACACATAAAGGAACATTCCTTTTAGCATTCGTAATGGTTTTAGCGTCGGGTGTCTTTAACCCTTTATGTCTATAGTAGGGTTGTCCCGATACAGATACCGGTATCGGGGCCGATACCTAGTATTTGCGGGAGTACTCGTGCAAATACCCCCGATACCTAAATAGAATATTTGTCCCGCCGCCGCCGCCGCACACACCGCAATGAAAGCCGCCGCCGCACACGCCGCATGGTTAAAGCGTGCGGGAACATCACAGCTTTCATTTGAATAGCTGTAGTGTTCCCGCGCGTATAGACACTCCCCCTTGCTCGGGATTGGATGGGTGATCTGTCCAATCCCGGGCAAGGGGGAGCGTCTATACGCACGGGAACACTACAGCTATTCAAATGAAAGCTGTGATGTTCCCCGGGTGGCTGCTAGGTATGGGGGACATGGCTGTGGGGACATGGCTGGAGGGACATGGCTGAAGGGACATGGCTGCATATGTGGGGGACATGGCTGCTTATGTGGGGGACATGGCTGCTTATGTGGGGGACATGGCTGCATATGTGGGGGACATGGCTGCTTATGTGGGGGACATGGCTGCATATGTGGGGGACATGGCTGCATATGTGGGGGACATGGCTGGAGGGACATGGCTGCATTTGTGGGGGACTTGGCTGCATTTGTGGGGGACATGGCTGCATATGTGGGTGACATGGCTGCATATGTGGGTGACATGGCTGCATATGTGGGGGACATGGCTGCATATGTGGGGGACATGGCTGCATTTGGGGACACATTTAAAAAAAATATCGGTATTCGGTATCGGCGACTACTTGAAAAAAAGTATCGGTACTTGTACTCGGTCCTAAAAAAATAAGTATCGGGACAACCCTAGTCTATAGAAACCCCCCATCCCCAATATAAGTGGTATAATCCGTTAGTATAGACGGAGGAGGTGAGAAGATGATTGGTGGGAAATGTGACATCTCCAATATGAAGAGAATTCTCTGTGGGGGAATGTTCTGCCCCTGAAGGGGTTAATCTAGGTCTCCACACTATATATGTGTGTATTATCATCTGCTGGATATAAAAGACGTCACAGTGACTATGGAGGAAGAGGACGGACATGACGGGGTTACTGGGTGTAAATAGAAGATGAGATCTTATTACCTCCTCTGCTGCCTCTTCCAGCGATGTCTTCCCTCTTTGTTCTCCCGACTAACCTCTCACCCGGAACTTCCTGTTCGTATCTGACATCACTTCCTGTCTTCCATAGAGACTTCCTTTCTCTATGGTAGAAGTGAGATCACCACCTTGTGGATCTCAGAGGAACTGCAGTCCCAAAAAACATCTCGTAGTGTGACCACGGGCTTGTGCTGTGTGTGTATGTACGGTATGGGCCAGATTCAGGTAGAGTTAGGCTGGAGTATCTGTGATACTCCAGCCTAACTGTCACTTTAAGCCGGCGTTTCTGTTTTCTGTAACCAGAAAACAAGAAACGCCGGGTTGGAGTTCCGATGCGATCGGCGCAATTGAATTTCGACATCGCATCGCAACTTTAATTTAAAAATGGCGCCGGGGGCGTTCCCGCTGATTTACGATGAAAAAATATGTTAATCAGCGGGAATCGGCAATTCACGATCGTATTCGGGCGCGACGCAGTGACTTTCCGACGTTTCCGTAAGCGATACGCGGCGTAAAGATAAAGCAGCCCCCTAGTGGAGTATCCTATGTTAAGTATAGGCGTCGTCATCGCGTCGGAAAAAAAAAAAAGCGTCGCTTGCGTAAAACTTTCATGAATGGGGATGTGACGTCATTGACGTTCACTGACAGAATTTGGAGCATGCGCACTGGGATGCATTGACACTCGACGCCTGCGCAGTACGTTCGCCGCGGGATCGCGCTTAGTTTAAATAATACACGCCCCGTACCCGCCCAATTTGAATTCCGCCAGCTCATTTGCGATGCGCTGCCGCAACTTTAGGAGCAAGTGCTTCATGAATAACAGCACTTGCTCCTAAAATTTCAGCAGCGTAACGTAAATGAGAAGCGTTACTCCAGAGCAAAGATGCTCCCATCTACCTGAATCTGGCCCTATATCCTTATAGATGGGGTCATCTCTACTCCCACCAAGGGGGAGAGAAATATATTACTGCCTAGTCCAGCCTTTCTCAGCCAGGGTTCCTCCAAAGGGTTCTAGGGGTTCCTTGAGCAATGGACAATTTCTGACTCTCAGTAACAACCGACATCAATGATCTGTAAGGAGGGCAGTCTTCCCACTGATGACATATAAGAGGGTCCTTCACCCATTGGTCACCAATGTAAGGGACCACTACACTGACCACTGATATAAGGGAGTCCTTCTCCCATTGGTCACCAATGTAAGAGACCAATAAACATACCACTAAAACTAGAGCCCTGGGTGTGGACTGAACCCAGGTTTGAACAGAATTGGGCTTGTTTAGGCAGATGGCGAATGGATGATCTAAATAGGTGTTCAGCCAATTCCAACTTTTGGCTGCAGTATTACTACCGCCTCTAAATGTGGCAGCTTCCTGCTCAGGTTGGTTGATAGGAGGTATGTTGCCACAAGTGTGCGTATACCCAGTGATGTACACCCACCAGGTTTATTCAGCTGTCAACTGGGGATTTGCTGGTTGGCCAGTTAATGTAAACAAAATATTAAAAGAAGCACAAAAAACTGTATGGCCCCCCCCTCCGCTAAGACATTTGTAGCCAGGGGATGCTACTAAAGTTATTATGTTGAGTAGTTTATTGTTCCTTAAGTAAGGGTTTGCCTCCCTCTAGTGACCGCTGAACTCTATCAGGATCTTCCTGCTGTTTAAGAAGCAAACAGTTATGCATTGTGGGATATATAGTTTGATGAGGAGGTGACTCATGTTGTTAAATCAGTGTGGGAACTACTAGACCCACAATGCCGGGTCACAGACCCACAATGCCAAGTTAAAAAACAGCCTGCTAGGTAGAGATAAAAGGAAAGCGTGGCCTGTTTTCTGCCTCTCTGAACGCCATTCGATTGCCAGCAAGAGGTCTGTGTGAGTGACCAGGAGTGAGAGACTACGGCCTACAGCGGAGAGTCGGATCGCCTGCCCCAGAGGGATCTTTGTGGATGGCCCTGTTAATCGAGCGGGTGGATCGGCCTGCGCTTCGGAGCGTTTGGGGCCATCTGCCTTCCTGCCCATCTGGAGTGGTGGAGCCATTTTTAATGACGGAAGCACCAGGGAGGGATTCCGGACGGAGTCTGCCAGCCAGCTGGGATACACAGTGGCGAGAGGGCACCTGCCTATCTAAGTAGTGACTGCAGTATTGCTGAGTGAGTTTCTTTCCTACAGACTGCTGCTGAGACCTGTAGTTCCACGGCTGTGGATCTGCTGCACCTGAGTATCTTACAACCAGACTTTTGGGCCTTGCTTTCCTTTCCCCCATGCTGTAAGGTCAGTACTGTATTACTCACATATTAAAGGAATTACAAGTGGGAATAGCTCTTCAGCTAAGGAATCCATAGCCTCGTATTTCTACAGTCATTGCTTTCCCTCTGTTTCTCTTGGATTACAAACAATTACACAACTCAACATTGCAGTATAAAATAAGCTAGCTGAAGACAAACTGGAACTTGAGAAACAATCACCACTATTCCTTTACAAAGCTCACTGCTCTACATTGGAGAAGTGCTCTGAGCTGCAACCTAGGGGGAGCCATTTAGTGATATATAGTTAGAACTTATATTGTATTACTGTATTCACTGTTGTGCATTGGTCCCAGGTCATTCTGACACAGCTCTCTCCTCCTCCCCCTCCTCTATGGTCTCTTCCTCTGCAGATTTGTCCTCTGAACCAGCAGTGCTCCCTAGGCATTCAAGGGGCTACGCAAGCACTCAGGCAAAAAGATGCCATGCGGGGCTTGAGTTGGTCTGCTTAGGGGACAGGAGCCACACTGGAGCAGAGATTCTGTCAGCTCTGCAGGGGCAGGCTCAGAGATGACGTCACGCCAGCTTTCGCCAGGAATGGTTGTATGCGACAATGGCACCAACCTCCACTCCGCCCTCCGACAGGGGCACTTGACCCACGTTCCCTGTTTGTCTCACGTCCTGAATTTGGTGGTGCAGCGGTTCTTAAGCAGATACCCAGGCTTACAGGATCTCCTGACGCAGGCCAGGAAAGACTGGGGTACTTTCCGCCAGTCATATAATTCCAGTGCTCGGTTGGCTGACATTCAAAAGGAATGCAACCTGCCCAAGAACCACCTCATTTGTGACATGCCCACCAGGTGGAACTCAATGTTGTTAATACTGCAGCAGCTGCACATGCAGCAGAGGGCCATCAATGAGTACCTGTGTGAGTATGGCACCAGGACAGGGTCAGGGGAGCTTGGCTTTTTTTCGCCATGCCAGTGGCTACTGATCAAGGATGCATGCACTGTCCTGTCACCATTTGAGGAGGCCGCAAGGATGGTGAGCATTGACAATGCATGCATCAGTGATTCTGTCCCTCTTGTCTTCCTGTTGAAGCACACGCTTTATGGAATAATGGACAAGGCACTTGAGGCAGAACAGCAGGAGGAAGAGGACTTCCTTACCTCTCAAGGACCCCTTGAGAGGTAGAGGATGGACCACTGGCCAGAGCTTGCACGATATGCAATTGAGCTACTGGCCTGTCCTGCATCCAGTGTTCTTTCTGAACGCACATTCAGTGCTGCTGGAGGCTTTGTGACTGATCACAGAGCGCGCCTGTCCACAGACTCTGTTGATCGGCTCACCTTCATAAAAATGAATCAGTCTTGGATTACCAGCTACAAAGCACCTGATGCTGATGTAACCAATAGATTTTCTATGGATGTGGGATCCCTTGAAGACTGCCTATGCTGAGTGACTATCCTATTATGCTGAGTGACTATCCTATTCCTCCTAAATCTCGATGATGGTAGCTTCTAAGAATATTTTTGGTTCAGGGCACTACCACCCAATTTTTCTACCAGGACCTGACGTTACATTACAGCTGCAAAAGGTTTTAGATGACTTTTTCCTTTGGAAATATCATTTTGTGCAGGGACTGTTCTAAACACGAGAAAAATGTGCCACTTTACATGCATACTATAGACACCCCCCCCCCCAGGTACGAAATTATAATTTTATTGTTTCACTTTAAGCATTATTAAAACTACTGCTCGTGAAAAAATGTCTTGTTTTAATTTTTTCTTTTTATATTCATACATGTCCCCTGGGGCAGGACCCGGGTCCCCAAACACTTTTTATGACAATAACTTGCATATTAGCCTTTAAAATTAGCATGTTATGCTGCGAACCGAACCAGGGGGGGCTGTTCGGTTTATCCCTATAAACTAGAAGACAGATAACTGAGAAGCCGCAGATGTCACTCGCTAACAAGCTTTTAGATGTTTTACGAAGTTCCAAGGAATGTCTATACAAGAGGAAATATATATGTTGTAAACACCAAGACATTTTCCACACTCAGTAATACACCTCGAGGGTTGTGTGGGACCCCTGATGTACAAGAAGACAGGACTTCAGTGAGGAACAATTACCTCACTCAGGACAGGAAAGTGGATTCTCCCTCGTGTGAGATCTCTGATGTCTAAAAAGATGGGACTTCTGGAAAAAACATTTCCCGCACTCAGGACAGGAATACGGCTTCTCCCCTGTGTGTGATCTCTGATGTGTGGAAAGAGTGGACTTATCCGCAAAACATTTCCCGCACTCAGGACAGGAATACGGCTTCTCTCCCGTGTGCGATCTCTGATGTCTGTACAAACTGGACTTCTGTGAAAAACATTTCCCACACTCAGGACAGGAATGCGGCTTCTCCCCCGTGTGTGATCTCTGATGTGTGGAAAGACTGGACTTATCTGCAAAACATTTCCCACACTCAGGACAGGAATATGGCTTCTCACCCGTGTGCAATCTCTGATGTTTGTAAAAATTGGACTTTTGTGAAAAACATTTCCCACACTCAGAACAGGAAAAAGGTAACTCCCCTGTGTGCAATCTCTGATGTCTGTAAAAATAGGACTCATCTGCAAAACATTTTCCGCACTCAGCACAAGAATACAACTTCTCCCCTGTGTGAATTCTCTGATGAATAAATAGGTAGGACTTCCGTGAAAAAACTTTCCCGCACTCAGGACAGGAATATGGCTTCTCCCCTGTGTGTGATCTCTGATGTCTGTACAAACTGGACTTCTGTGAAAAACAATTTCCGCACTCAGGACAGGAATACAGCTTCTCCCCCGTGTGTGATTTCTGATGTGTGGAAAGTTTGGACTTCTCTGAAAAACATTTCCCGCACTCAGAACAGAAAAAAGGCTTCTCCCCCGTGTGTAATTTCTGATGTGTGGAAAGACTGGACTTCACTGAAAAACATTTCCCGCACTCAGAACATGAATATGGCTTTTCCCCCGTGTGAGATCTTTTATGCTGATTAAGACGGGATTTAGAATGGAAAAATTTACCACACTCAGCGCATGAAAATTTCTTATCTGTTGGAAGGACAGCATCGTCCCGCACAGTCTGAGGTTCCTCAGGATAAGAGGAATACGATGGTCCGGCACCGTCCCGCACAGTCTGAGGTTCCTCAGGATAAGAGGAATACGATGGTCCGGCACCGTCCCGCACAGTCTGAGGTTCCTCAGGATAAGAGGAATACGATGGTCCGGCACCGTCCCGCACAGTCTGAGGTTCCTCAGGATAAGAGGAATACGATGGTCCGGCACCGTCCTGCACAGTCTGAGGTTCCTCAGGATAAGAGGAATACGATGGTCCATCTACACTGTGTGGTGCCGGATGGACATTTGAGGTAGTCGGGTTTTCTCCTGGACTATACTGTGTGATGTCCTCATCTTCTACTTTACAGTCTGGAGACAAAGTGAGACAATCCTCTGAGGTTTTCCTCATCTCCCGTCCATCTACTAAAATAGAGATACAAAGATTATTACTCGACATGAGCTGATTGGTTCCCCTAAACCAGGACTCCGCCCACATCAGGCAGCTTTGTCTCTGAGGATCTTAGAAATCCCCCCTGAAGGTAACTAGTAAATTGCTCCTCTGATCTCCTACCAGATCATTTCTTTATTCATGGACCTTAGTCAGAGAGTGAGGAAACAACAAGAACTGTCTTTTATAGGAGTGATGAGTGATAGAGGGGATGGGGGACAATCATCCTATAATCCTCTCATTACCATATTCCCAACTTTCACATGTCTGAGGCTGGAGGCCAATGGAGCGAGGCCTTCCCTTGCGGCTAAGCTCCAAACTCCCCTGAAGGTGGAACAGGAGGAGTCAGGTTCAAAGTCTAGAGACATAAATTGTGTCTGCAGCACGGAGAAGGAAGATTATCCGAGAGAAATACAGGAATACAGGACGGAGAACACAGCTCAGGAAAGTGACCAGGGGATTACAGGCTGATATCACCCAGTCCCCGCCCTACTCTGGACCAATCAGTGAGCAGTATGGGTGGAGGAATGGATTTAGTGTTAATGACCCACCTGTGCTGATCTCTGTAGGAGTGTCCTCCTCTATAAATGTCCCCGTTATTCCATCCTCCTCCATAGACTGCTGATCATCCCTCACATACGTCTCTTCTTCTTCTGATTTCACCTCAAATTCTATATCGATTGGATCTCCACTCTAAACCAAGAGAATGAGAGAGAATATCATCTGTAAGATATAAACTTACATACAAAACCCACACATCATCTCCACCAGTCCATGTTCTAGATGCTCCGCCCCACCGACCTTGTAACAGTGGGGGATGGTGTGACCTTCCTGTGTGGAATCCCAGGAATACAGAGGACGGGGACATCTCTCTGGTGGGTTCCTGGTATTAGGTGGCTCCATCATATCCTTGTGTCCTACTGAAAACTCCTCCATCACTCCATACTCCTCATCCTCCTCTTTATACTCTTCTTTAACAACAATATTGTAATCCCCGAGGTTTTGGATCTGAATGTAGAATAAAAATTACATTAATTATAATAACAATGATACAGTCTCCATCCAGACACACCCCTTGTCTGTTACTGGATAATGTCCCAGAATCCTCCTCACCTCTCCTGTCAGCAGCTCCATCATCTTCTTGGTGACTTCTAGAATCTTCTCCATGTTGTGTCTCTCAGGTTTTAGGGAGTCACATGGAGGCACTGTGATGGTCATGTGATCACCGGACTTCACAAGAGGAAATCTCTGTATTGGAGAACCAATAGGAATATCATGTTAGATTCCCAGAATCCTCCTCACCTCTCCGGTCAGGTCTGTATTATTAATAGAGATAAGAGTGATGTCATGTGACCTCCCAGAATCCCCCTCACCTCTCCGGTCAGGTCTGTATTATTAATAGAGATAAGAGTGATGTCATGTGACCTCCCAGAATCCTCCTCACCTCTCCAGTCAGGTCTGTATTATTAATAGAGATAAGAGTGATGTCATGTGACCTCCCAGAATCCCCCTCACCTCTCCGGTCAGGTCTGTGTATTATTAATAGAGATAAGAGTGATGTCATGTGACCTCCCAGAATCCCCCTCACCTCTCCGGTCAGGTCTGTATTATTAATAGAGATAAGAGTGATGTCATGTGACCTCCCAGAATCCTCCTCACCTCTCCGGTCAGGTCTGTATTATTAATAGAGATAAGAGTGATGTCATGTGACCTCCCAGAATCCCCCTCACCTCTCCGGTCAGCAGGTAGATGATCTCCAGGGTGAGGTTTAGTATCTTCTCAGTCATGTGACTCCGGTCCTCCTCCATCCTCATTGGTCATGTGATGTATACTGGTTTCCTGTAGAACAATAATTGATTACACATAAAGGAACATTCCTTTTAGCATTCGTAATGGTTTTAGCGTCGGGTGTCTTTAACCCTTGATGTCTATAGTAGGGTTGTCCCGATACCAGTATCGGTATCGGGACCGATACCTAGTATTTGCGGGAGTACTCGCGCAAATACCCCCGATACCTAAATAGAATATTTGTCCCGCCGCCGCCGCCGCACACACCGCAATGAAAGCCGCCGCACACGCCGCATGGTTAAAGCGTGCGGGAACATCACAGCTTTCATTTGAATAGCTGTAGTGTTCCCGCGCGTATAGACACTCCCCCTTGCTCGGGATTGGATGGGTGATCGTGATCTGTCCAATCCCGAGCAAGGGGGAGCGTCTATACGCGCGGGAACACTACAGCTATTCAAAGGAAAGCTGTGATGTTCCCCGGGTGGCTGCTAGGTATGGGGGACATGGCTGCGGGGACATGGCTGGAGGGACATGGCTGGAGGGACATGGCTGCATATGTGGGGGACATGCCTGGAGGACATGGCTGCATATGTGGGGGACATGGCTGGGGGGACATGGCTGCATATGTGGGGGACATGGCTGGAGGGATATGGCTGCATATGTGGGGGACATGGCTGCATATGTGGGGGACATGGCTACATATGTGAGGGACATGGCTGGAGGGACATGGCTTGGAGGGACATGGCTGCATATGTGGGGGACATGGCTGGAGGGACATGGCTGAAGGGACATGGCTGCATATGTGGGGGACATGGCTGCATATGTGGGGGACATGGCTGCATATGTGGGGGACATGGCTGCATATGTGGAGGACATGGCTGCATATGTGGAGGACATGGCTGGGAGGACATGGCTGCATATGTGAGGGACGTGGCTGCATATGTGGGGGACATGGCTGGGCAGACATGGCTGCATATGTGGGGGAAATGGCTGGGGGGACATGGCTATATATGTGGGGGACATGGCTGGGCGGACATGGCTGCATATGTGGGGGACATGGCTACATATGTGGGGGACATGGCTGGAGGGACATGGCTGCATATGTGGGGGACATGGCTACATATGTGGGGGACCTGGCTGGAGGGACATGGCTGCATATGTGGGGGACATGGCTGCATATGTGGGGGACATGGCTACATATGTGAGGGACATGGCTGGAGGGACATGGCTTGGAGGGACATGGCTGCATATGTGGGGGACATGGCTGGAGGGACATGGCTGAAGGGACATGGCTGCATATGTGGGGGACATGGCTGCATATGTGGGGGACATGGCTGCATATGTGGGGGACATGGCTGCATATGTGGAGGACATGGCTGCATATGTGGAGGACATGGCTGGGAGGACATGGCTGCATATGTGAGGGACGTGGCTGCATATGTGGGGGACATGGCTGGGCAGACATGGCTGCATATGTGGGGGAAATGGCTGGGGGGACATGGCTATATATGTGGGGGACATGGCTGGGCGGACATGGCTGCATATGTGGGGGACATGGCTACATATGTGGGGGACATGGCTGGAGGGACATGGCTGCATATGTGGGGGACATGGCTACATATGTGGGGGACCTGGCTGGAGGGACATGGCTGCATATGTGGGGGACATGGCTGCATATATGGGGGACATGGCTGCATATGTGGGGGACATGGCTGCATATATGGGGGACATGGCTACATATGTGGGGGACATGGCTGCATATGTGGGGGACTTGGCTGCATTTGTGGGGACACATTTTTAAAAAAAGTATCGGTATTCGGTGACTACTTGAAAAAAAGTATCGGTACTTGTACTCGGTCCTAAAAAAAGAAGTATCGGGACAACCCTAGTCTATAGAAACCCCCCATCCCCAATATAAGTGGTATAATCCGTTAGTATAGTCTGAGGAGGTGAGAAGATGATTGGTCGGAAACGTGACACGTCTCCAAAATGAAGAGAATTCTCTATGGGGAATGTTTTGCCCCCTGAAGGGGTTAATCTAGGTCTCCACACTATATATGTGTGTATTATCATCTGCTGGAGATAAAAGACGTCACAGTGACTATGGAGGAAGAGGACGGACATGACGGGGTTACTGGGTGTAAATAGAAGATAAGATCTTATTACCTCCTCTACTACAACTTCCAGCAATGTCTTCCCTCTTTGTTCTCCCGACTAACCTCTCACCCGGAACTTCCTGTTCGTATCTGACATCACTTCCTGTCTTCCATAGAGACTTCCTCTCTCTATGGCAGAAATGAGATCACCACCTTGTGGATCTCAGAGGAACTGCAGTCCCAAAAAACATCTCATAGTGCAAAGATGGCCTTGTGCTGTGTGTGTATGTATTGTATATCCTTATAGATGGGTCATCTCCACTCCCACCAAGGGGGATCGAAATATATTACTGCCTAGTCCGGCCTTTCTCAGCCAGGGTTCCTCCAAAGGGTTCTAGGGGTTCCTTGAGCAATGGACAATTTCTGTCTCTCAGTAACAACTGACATCAATGATCTGTAAGGAGGGCAGTCTTCTTCCCACTGATGACATATAAGAGGGTCCTTCTCCAATTGGTCACCAATGTAAGAGACCAATAAACATACCACTAAAACTAGAGCCCTGGGTGTGGACTGAACCCAGGTTTGAACAGAATTGGGCTTGTTTAGGCGATTGCCGAATGGATGATCTAAATAGGTGTTCAGCCAATTCCAACTTTTGGCTGCAGTATTACTACCGCCTCTAAATGTGGCAGCTTCCTGCTCAGGTTGGTTGATAAGAGGTTGGTTGCCACAAGTGTGCGTATACCCAGTGATGTACACCCACCAGGTTTATTCAGCTGTCAACTGGGGATTTGCTGGTTGGCCAGTTAATGTAAACAAAATATTAAAAGAAGCACAAAAAACTGTATGGACCCCCCCCCCCCCCCGCTAAGACATTTGTGGCCAGGGGATGCTACTAAAGTTATTATGTTGAGTAGTTTATTGTTCGTTAAGTAAGGGTTTGTCTCCCTCTAGTGACCGCTGAACTCTATCAGGATCTTCCTTCTGTTTAAGAAACAAACAGTTATGCATTGTGGGATATGTAGTTTTATGAGGAAGTGACTCATGTTGTTAAGTCAGTCTGGGAACTACTAGACCCACAATGCCGGGTCACAGACCCACAATGCCAAGTTAAAAAACAGCCTGCTAGGTAGAGATAAAAGGAAAGCGTGGCCTGTTTTCTGCCTCTCTGAACGCCATTCGATTGCCAGCAAGAGGTCTGTGTGAGTGACCAGGAGTGAGAGACTACGGCCTACAGCGGAGAGTCGGATCGCCTGCCCCAGAGGGATCTTTGTGGATGGCCCTGTTAATCGAGCGGGTGGATCGGCCTGCGCTTCGGAGCGTTTGGGGCCATCTGCCTTCCTGCCCATCTGGAGTGGTGGAGCCATTTTTAATGTCGGAAGCACCAGGGAGGGATTCCGGACGGAGTCTGCCAGCCAGCTGGGATACACAGTGGCGAGAGGGCACCTGCCTATCTAAGTAGTGACTGCAGTATTGCTGAGTGAGTTTCTTTCCTACAGACTGCTGCTGAGACCTGTAGTTCCACGGCTGTGGATCTGCTGCACCTGAGTATCTTACAACCAGACTTTTGGGCCTTGCTTTCCTTTCCCCCATGCTGTAAGGTCAGTACTGTATTACTCACATATTAAAGGAATTACAAGTGGGAATAGCTCTTCAGCTAAGGAATCCATAGCCTCGTATTTCTACAGTCATTGCTTTCCCTCTGTTTCTCTTGGATTACAAATAATTACACAACTCAACACTGCAGTATAAAATAAGCTAGCTGAAGACAAACTGGAACTTGAGAAACAATCACCACTATTCCTTTACAAAGCTCACTGCCCTACATTGGAGAAGTGCTCTGAGCTGCAACCTAGGGGGAGCCATTTAGTGATATATAGTTAGAACTTATATTGTATTACTGTATTCACTGTTGTGCATTGGTCCCAGGTCATTCTGACACAGCTCTCTCCTCCTCCCCCTCCTCTATGGTCTCTTCCTCTGCAGATTTGTCCTCTGAACCAGCAGTGCTCCCTAGGCATTCAAGGGGCTACGCAAGCACTCAGGCAAAAAGATGCCATGCGGTGCTTGAGTTGGTCTGCTTAGGGGACAGGAGCCACACTGGAGCAGAGATTCTGTCAGCTCTGCAGGGGCAGGCTCAGAGATGACTCACGCCAGCTTTTGCCAGGAATGGTTGTATGCGACAATGGCACCAACCTCCACTCCGCCCTCCGACAGGGGCACTTGACCCACGTTCCCTGTTTGTCTCACGTCCTGAATTTGGTGGTGCAGCGGTTCTTAAGCAGATACCCAGGCTTACAGGATCTCCTGACGCAGGCCAGGAAAGACTGGGGTACTTTCCGCCAGTCATATAATTCCAGTGCTCGGTTGGCTGACATTCAAAAGGAATGCAACCTGCCCAAGAACCACCTCATTTGTGACATGCCCACCAGGTGGAACTCAATGTTGTTAATACTGCAGCAGCTGCACATGCAGCAGAGGGCCATCAATGAGTACCTGTGTGAGTATGGCACCAGGACAGGGTCAGGGGAGCTTGGCTTTTTTTCGCCATGCCAGTGGCTACTGATCAAGGATGCATGCACTGTCCTGTCACCATTTGAGGAGGCCGCGAGGATGGTGAGCATTGACAATGCATGCATCAGTGATTCTGTCCCTCTTGTCTTCCTGTTGAAGCACACGCTTTATGGAATAATGGACAAGGCACTTGAGGCAGAACAGCAGGAGGAAGAGGAGGACTTCCTTACCTCTCAAGGACCCCTTGAGAGGTAGAGGATGGACCACTGGCCAGAGCTTGCACGATATGCAATTGAGCTACTGGCCTGTCCTGCATCCAGTGTTCTTTCTGAACGCACATTCAGTGCTGCTGGAGGCTTTGTGACCGATCACAGAGCGCGCCTGTCCACAGACTCTGTTGATAGGCTCACCTTCATAAAAATGAATCAGTCTTGGATTACCAGCTACAAAGCACCTGATGCTGATGTAACCAATAGATTTTCTATGGATGTGGGATCCCTTGAAGACTGCCTATGCTGAGTGACTATCCTATTATGCTGAGTGACTATCCTATTCCTCCTAAATCTCGATGATGGTAGCTTCTAAGAATATTTTTGGTTCAGGGCACTACCACCCAATTTTTCTACCAGGACCTGACGTTACATTACAGCTGCAAAAGGTTTTAGATGACTTTTTCCTTTGGAAATATCATTTTGTGCAGGGACTGTTCTAAACACGAGAAAAATGTGCCACTTTACATGCATACTATAGACACCCCCCCCCCCCCCCAGGTACGAAATTATAATTTTATTGTTTCACTTTAAGCATTATTAAAACTACTGCTCGTGAAAAAATGTCTTGTTTTAATTTTTTCTTTTTATATTCATACATGTCCCCTGGGGCAGGACCCGGGTCCCCAAACACTTTTTATGACAATAACTTGCATATTAGCCTTTAAAATTAGCATGTTATGCTGCGAACCGAACCAGGGGGGGCTGTTCGGTTTATCCCTATAAACTAGAAGACAGATAACTGAGAAGCCGCAGATGTCACTCGCTAACAAGCTTTTAGATGTTTTACGAAGTTCCAAGGAATGTCTATACAAGAGGAAATATATATGTTGTAAACACCAAGACATTTTCCGCACTCAGTAATACACCTCGAGGGTTGTGTGGGACCCCTGATGTACAAGAAGACAGGACTTCAGTGAGGAACAATTACCTCACTCAGGACAGGAAAGTGGATTCTCCCTCGTGTGAGATCTCTGATGTCTAAAAAGATGGGACTTCTGGAAAAAACATTTCCCGCATTCAGGACAGGAATACGGCTTCTCCCCTGTGTGTGATCTCTGATGTGTGGAAAGAGTGGACTTATCCGCAAAACATTTCCCACACTCAGGACAGGAATACGGCTTCTCTCCCGTGTGCGATCTCTGATGTCTGTACAAACTGGACTTCTGTGAAAAACATTTCCCACACTCAGGACAGGAATGCGGCTTCTCCCCCGTGTGTGATCTCTGATGTGTGGAAAGACTGGACTTATCTGCAAAACATTTCCCACACTCAGGACAGGAATATGGCTTCTCACCCGTGTGCAATCTCTGATGTTTGTAAAAATTGGACTTTTGTGAAAAACATTTCCCACACTCATGACAGGAATATGGCTTCTCCCCTGTTTGTGATCTCTGATGTCTGTACAAACTGGACTTCTGTGAAAAACAATTCCCGCACTCAGGACAGGAATACAGCTTCTCCCCCGTGTGTGATTTCTGATGTGTGGAAAGTTTGGACTTCTCTGAAAAACATTTCCCGCACTCAGAACAGAAAAAAGGCTTCTCCCCCGTGTGTAATTTCTGATGTGTGGAAAGACTGGACTTCACTGAAAAACATTTCCCGCACTCAGAACATGAATATGGCTTTTCCCCCGTGTGAGATCTTTTATGCTGATTAAGACGGGATTTAGAATGGAAAAATTTACCACACTCAGCGCATGAAAATTTCTTATCTGTTGGAAGGACAGCATCGTCCCGCACAGTCTGAGGTTCCTCAGGATAAGAGGAATACGATGGTCCGACACCGTCCCGCACAGTCTGAGGTTCCTCAGGATAAGAGAGAATACGATGGTCCGGCACCGTACGATGGTCGATGTCCGGCACCGTCCCGCACAGTCTGAGGTTCCTCAGGATAAGAGGAATACGATGGTCCGGCACCGTCCCGCACAGTCTGAGGTTCCTCAGGATAAGAGGAATACGATGGTCCGGCACCTTCCTGCACAGTCTGAGGTTGCTCAGGATAAGAGGAATACGATGGTCCGGCACCGTCCCGCACAGTCTGAGGTTCCTCAGGATAAGAGGAATACGATGGTCCGGCACCGTCCCGCACAGTCTGAGGTTCCTCGGGATAAGAGGAATACGATGGTCCGGCACCGCCCCGCACAGTCTGAGGTTCCTCAGGATAAGAGGAATACGATGGTTCATCTACACTGTGTGGTGCCGGATGGACATTTGAGGTAGTCGGGTTTTCTCCTGGACTATAGTGTGTGATGTCCTCATGTTCTACTTTACAGTCTGGAGACAAAGTGAGACAATCCTCTGAGGTTTTCCTCATCTCCCGTCCATCTACTAAAATAGAAATACAAAGATTATTACTAGACATCAGCTGATTGGTTCCCGTAAACCAGGACTCCGCCCACATCAGGCAGCTTTGTCTGTGAGGATCTTACAATTCCCCCCTCAAGGTAACTAGTAAATGGCTCCTCTGATCTCCTACCAGATCATTTATTTATTCATGGACCTTAGTCAGAGAGTGAGGAAACAACGAGAACTGTCTTTTATAGGAGTGACAGTGATGAGGGGATTATAGGATGAGGGTCAGGAGTATGTAATGTACAACATAGAGTATATAGTGCAGGGGTCAGGAGTATGTAATGTACAACATCTACTACTGGCCAAGCCTCAAGGGTTACTCGCCACCAGTTGCCCCACCCAACCCCTATCTTGCCCCACCCCTAAACATGCCCTCATAAATTATCTCATGAAATGGCACTTAAATGTTTCATGCAGAATTAAGTTACAAAAAAATATTGGGCCAGATTCAGAAAGGAGTTACGACGGCGTATCTCCAGATACACCGTCGTAACTCTAAGTGTGAGGCGTCGTATCTTGGCGCCTGATTCAAAGAATCAGATATGCCAGAATTTGTCTAAAATACGACCGGCGTAAGTCTCTTACGTGCAAGGTATGGACGTCGGAACAAGCGGATCTTTTTACCTTGTTTGCGCAAGTCGTACGCGAATAGGGCTGTGCGTAAGTTACGTTCACGTCGTAGGCAGTGTTCGACGTATCTTAGGCATTCTATTCGATGCATGCGCACTGGAATACATCCACGGATGGCGCATGCGCCGTTTGTTAAAAGCATCAATTACGTGGGGTAATGATTATATTGCATAAAACTCGCCCACCTCTTCCTCATTTGAATTAGGCGCGCTTACGCCGGCACATTTACGCTACGCCGCCGTAACTTAGGACGCAAGTGCTTTGAGAATACTGCACTTGCATCACTAAGCTGCGGTGGCGTAGCGTGAATACGATACGCTACGCCCGCTGAAAGTTACGCCGCCCTACGTGAATCTAGGCCTACATTCAATGCAATTTGGGACATTGTCTTAACGTCCTTTACACTTCAATCCATTTTGTTGTTGTTTTTCCACTGTTAGCGCAGTTTTTTCCTGTTTATTAACATGTCCTCATTATTTGCATAGTGCAAAGCAGAGCGAATTGCTTCAAATCGAGCACGACTCATTGTGTTTGCTATACATGGTACCAGAAGATCTGGCTGAGTAGACCAATAGTCTTTGATCGACGGCAGAACATGATACCCCACAACAAGACATATTCCAAAGAAGGCTCGTTGCTCATCTTCATTTGTCTGGAATGGAATGCCCTTCAGTTTCATATAAAGCTCACTTTGCTCCACAACGAGTGAGACTATAGTGCTGAAAGCAGATGCTTGTTCAAAGACTTCAACAGCATCAATATCCGCAGAGTCATCTAATTTCAAGTTCACTTGTCCATAGTCATATTCAGTAGTGTTTGTTATGACTTTACTTGCTCCCCTTTTCCACCTAAAGTCAAAACCAGTGATTACTGACTGAGCGTTTGAACTAGATTGTGACTTTTTCGGCAGAGGCAGTTGCTCTCTAGACATGTGCAGACTTGAATATTTTGTTTCTTTTGGAAAATAAATTTATTTAGTTGCTGTAGGACTAGTAATAATGTCAAATCTATTTTCTAATAAATCGAAATCTATTCTCTGTAATGTCGAATCTATTATTTCTATAATGTCGAATCTATTATTTCTATCATGTCGAATCTTTTCCCTATAATGTCGAATCTCTCTCTATCGAATTTTTACCGCAACGAAAACGAAAATAAAGCATTTTTTATGTCGGATCTTTCGGTTTTCGTTTCTTGGACTTTCGTTATCGTTTGTTAAAACGATAACGGGAAAAAACGGATTTTCGGACGAAAATGCATTCTAACGAAAACAAATGCACATGTCTATTGCTCTCCTTCTTAGGAGTTCACTGCTGAAGTCTGAAGTGTACACTTACGTTTCGGTAAGCCAATGAACATCAGAGGTTTGACAGGTAGAGCGGTACAAGCTAGGTTTGTGCTAGAGCTGGGTTCAGTTGATGATGAAGGATCAGGATGCTCTATGATCACTTCCTGGGTAACACTGTCAACCGCTTCAAGCAAGAAACGCTGATCTTCGTCATCGAGAGTGAGGTCCTCTTCATCACTGTGGTCGGCAAACAACAGCTGTTGTATATCCCCTTCACGTATCGTAAACAAGCGCTCACGCCGCCGTGCCATCGTGTTTGAGGCCTTGCTAAGAACAGATGAGTGAGTGAGTGAAAAACTTATGTAGCACTACAAATGCGAACTGAATCACCTCAAGACGTTTGGTATCCATTTCCTTCTATTTACCCTTTAGAAAAAATGGGTCTTGATTTTTTTTCCTGAAGGCCTCGTGATTTCCTTCCGTTCGGATGTTAGTTGGTAATGCGTTCCATTTGGACTGCAAATCTTCGTCTTCCTTTGGTCTTGGGGATTTGGAGTAGATTTTGGTTAGTTGATCGATTGTGGGCCAGACACATTGTGGGGCACTCTCATGACCACTCTAAGGCCTCGTACACACGATCAAATCTGTCCGCTGGAAACGGTCCGCTGGACCGTTTCAGCAGACAGATTCGATCGTGTGTACGGCCGAGCCGACGGATTTGGCCACCCGACAGATTTCAAAGCATGCTTTGAAATCTATCGGGTGGGAATCCGCCCGCCCGACATGTCTGCTGGTTAGTACACTTACCAGCAGACATGTCGTCCCGCACCGCCGCCGAATGGATTCGGCGCATGCGCGGAAGTGTTTTACTTCCTGGTGCGGTGACGTGGCGGCGTCAACGTCACCGCCACGTCACCGACACGTCAGCGCGCTCTCTGCTGGCGGGGATTTTGGTTTGCTCGTGTGTACACGCGAGCAAACCAAAATCCCAGCAGACAGATTTGTTCAAATCTGTCGGACGGACAGATTTGAACAAATCTATTGCCTTGTGTGTACGAGGCCTAAGTTTTATTATTTGTTTATTAGCCCAGGTTTTCTTTCTTGTGGCTTCTTCTCACAACAATTTTGGGCTACGTCCCTACAGATTGTGATTTAATTCTCACCACTGTTATTTCTCACGATAAGGTTGACAACCATTGCATATTGTGGACACGCATGTTTTAATACTTTCATCCGTCTTCATTTTTATGATACGGACCACTTAAATGTAGGTACTTTTATTAATTTTTTGGGGGAAAAAGGAGCACAGGCCCCTGCCTCTATTTACATTCCACCTCAAAAGTGGAGTCTGGTCTTTTTGGCGCTACACTTATTTTTTCACATCACTTTTACAATTTTCTTTGTGGTGTCGGCTGCCTACACACATATGTTTTAGGTTTTGCGCAATATTTACACATACAGAGTTGATTGTAGGTGTACTTCCTATCCCGCGCTGAAGAAGTCCCGCCCACAGGACGTAATGCGTACGGAGGGAGGAGTCACGCAGGACGTCACCCATGATCGCCACAGATCGCTATGCCTGTATGCTGACACTCAGCGGAGAGTGTTTTTAAATGTGAGTGTGTTTACGATTTTTTTGATGCCTTATTAAATGGTCATACCAGAGAGCATTAGATCCCTGTCTCTTGTCTTCCCTTGCTGGTATAATGGAGAACGTTTGAGCCTGGATCCTAGTGTTTGCTATTGCCTACTATACTCCAATGGATGGCTCCCGTATGTCTTCCGTCTTTGGATACTGCTGACATGCTTTGTGACCTATTATAGGTCGAATATTTAAGGTGAGAGGCCATCTATCACACGGTGGAGGATTCGTTTGGTTTCACTTTTTCACTCTCACTCCATGTGGATTCTTGGGATTTGCATCTTGAAATTTCTTTTTTTGCTTTTCTCCAAGGACATTATTTGTCACATTTTTGCATATGTCAATCTATGCCTTTATTTCACTTTATTATTATTTTATATGTTTAGTATAATATTTGCGTTGCACTACTCTTTTGTATCACTGTTTTGGGATTTTCTATGAATTTGTCCTCAAGTGCTGGCTTGCATAATTTTTGTTTTATTATTTGTCCCAGCGCTGAATATTCTTTTCTATTAGTGATCGTAGGACACGATTGGGGTTTTGGTATTTTATTTTCACACATAAATATTGGGGGGCGAGTCCTTGTACACATTTTTGCGTCAGGCAGAGTGCCTTAAATGTGACTCGGTCCTTTACAGCCAGCCAATGAAGGGACCTCAGGGATGGAGTGATTGATTCCCAGTTTTTTTTTCCTGTTACCAGTCGTGCCGCCGTGTTCTGGATGACTTGTAGACGGGCAATCTGGTATTTTGGGAGACCAAGGTAAAGAGAGTTTGCATAGTCGAACCTGGAATTGATTATTATTCCCACCACTACTGCGTTGTCTTCTTCCAGGATGAAGGGAACGAGTCTTCGTAGCAAACGCAGAAGATGGTGAGAACCGCTGACTACTGACCCAATTTGTGCGTCCATTGTCATGTCGGAGTCAAAAATGATTCCGAGAACTTTTACTGTAAAAAATAAAAATAAATTACTCTGAGGCTTTTGACTTTGGTGCTAGGGGTAATGGTCTGTCCCAATATGGGCGTCCATGTCGTTCTAGCAAGTCTCTTTTTGTTTGCGTGGAGCAGAAGGAGTTCTGTTTTTGATCCATTGAGTTTAAGGTGACTCTCCATCATCCAGATGAACAATCGTGAGTAAACTGGGTTACGAAAGTTCGTGACTCTGCTGCTTCATGTAGCTGAAGTGAAGGCTTTCCTTCAGCTGCCTCCTGATGTACTGCTGTAATTAGATAATAATACTCATGCAATGGAAATGTCTCCTGTACAGCACACTTCAATCATACAGCAATGGGGCCGCACTGTCTAACAGACATACCTTCCTCACTGATGGCTAACTTCAGTTATACAGAATTTCTTTGTGCTGCATCTCCTCACCTCCCCCCCCCCCCCCTTCTTCTCAAATGGTTACAGAAGGGAGTGTAGCACATTATCTTGTCCCACTTATTCTGTACAAATTATCTTTTACTTTCTAAACACTGCTATTGCTTAGCTGTATGCCTGTGTACATCGAGTGTCATGCTGAATGAGAGTTTTATCAGTTGCTGTTGAGTTCCAAGAGGTAAAACTGTACAGGAACTGCAAAACTGCTTTTTATCGACAGTCCCGAAAGTTCCACAGAGCTCAGATAAAGCACAGGCTGAATATGGACTTCTATACCTGTCCAAAGTTATTTGATAAACAACTTTGCATAGTGGCAGGGTTTCTTTAAGGTATGGTCCGTTGAGGGCCATAGGGCCATATGTGTCCCAGAGCAAAAAATGTCATCCAAATTGGTTCAAATGATAAAATCTCTCAAAAAAACATTTGTTGTTGTCAAACACAAGTCTATCAACCAACATCAGATGATCCAATAACATCTGACTATTTAGGTCACTTTACATAGTTAGCTAGGTTGAAAAAAGACACAAGTCCATCCAGTTCAACCATAAAAATGAATAAATAAACAAACAAAATAAAACACAGTACAATCCCATACACCCAACTCCATACCCACAGTTGATCCAGAGGAAGGCAAAAAACCCAGCAGAGCGATGATCCAATTTGCTACAGGAGGGGAAAAAATTCCTTCCTGATCCCCCGAGAGGCAATCGGATTTACCCCGGATCAACTTTACCTACAAATCTTCGTACTCAGTTATATTACGTTCATTTAGGAAAGAATCCAGGCCCTTCTTATAGCAATCTACTGAGCTGGCCAGAACCACTTTTGGAACGCCAAAAGAAGCAATTGTTCGCACACTTCAGTTGCAGTAACTAAGCCATTTCATGAAATAAGCTAGATCCATTTGTTGATAAGAACTAATATTTTGACTCAAACCAAAAAAAAAAAAAGTATTTTAAGTTCTTAATCAGATGATACAGGCAATAAAAAACATGGGACAAATGCGTCTCTTGGTCCTTAAAGGGTGACCCACCTGTGCTGATCTCTGTAGGAGTGTCCTCCTCTATAAATGTCCCCGTTATTCCATCCTCCTCCATAGACTGCTGATCATCCCTCACATACGTCTCTTCTTCTTCTGATTTCACCTCAAATTCTATATCGATTGGATCTCCACTCTAAACCAAGAGAATGAGAGAGAATATCATCTGTAAGATATAAACTTACATACAAAACCCACACATCATCTCCACCAGTCCATGTTCTAGATGCTCCGCCCCACCGACCTTGTAACAGTGGGGGATGGTGTGACCTTCCTGTGTGGAATCCCGGGAATACAGAGGACGGGGACATCTCTCTGGTGGGTTCCTGGTATTAGGTGGCTCCATCATATCCTTGTGTCCTTCTGAAAACTCCTCCATCACTCCATACTCCTCATCCTCCTCTTTATACTCTTCTTTAACATCAATATTATCATCTCCGAGGTTTCCACTCTGAATATATAATAAAACATTCATTATAATAAACATGTTTGTGTATAAATCATAACTACCAATTATTGTTCCTCATCTACCTGATGATGGTGGGGGATGGTGTGACCTTCCTGTGTGGAATAATCCCGGGAATACAGAGGACGGGGACATCTCTCTGGTGGGTTCCCATTACTGGATCCATCTGTAGGAAACACACACACTGACTGAATCCATTGTTTCTATGTGTTTATCAGATGATGGGGGATGGGGGTGGAGCCTCCGTACTGCTCTCTCCTTTACAATAAAGTCTCCTCTTACCCGGTGATGTGAGGGGCGGCTGATTGTCCATCATGACGTCCTTGTAGAGATCCTTGTGTCCTTCTAAATCCTCCTACATAGGGAAATAGACAGTGACATCACCTGATACTTACAAAGATAAAGTCATCATCCAGACACATCCCTTGTGTTGAACCTTCACAGACATCAGGAATAGTTATTTTCTCCTCCATAAAGATTATAAAATCAAACACAAGTATCATAAGACCACCTCTAACTAAAACCCCCACCCCGTATTATCGTATAATCTGTTAGTATAAACTGAAATGAAGAGAATGTTCCGGCCCTGTAAGTGGGGAATGTTCTGCCCCTGAAGGGGTTAATCTAGGTCTCCACACTATATATGTGTGTATTATCATCTGCTGGAGATAAAAGACGTCACAGTGACTATGGAGGAAGAGGACGGACATGACGGGGTTACTGGGTGTAAATAGAAGATAAGATCTTATTACCTCCTCTGCTGCCGATTCCAAAGATGTCTCCTCACTACTTCCTCCCGACTCACCTCTCACCCAGAACTTCCTGTCTGTATCTGACATCACTTCCTGTCTTCCATAGAGACTTCTCTCGATAGTAGAGGTAAGATCACCATTTGTGGAGATCAGAGGAACTGCAGCCCAGAGAAACGTCTCGTAGTCTGAACACGGCCTTGTGCTGTGTGTGTATGTACTGTACAGAGGCGGCTCTCTAATTAGGCAAGTTAGGTGGTCACCTACAGGGGCCTTGCGACCACGTAATGTGCCTACCATATGTGTGGGAGAAAATGTCCCCTGGTTTGTGTCCCCGGGCCGGACTGGCTGTAGGAAATTCCGGGGCCGAATGTCCTAACAAGAACTGCCTTCCCCCAAGCTCCCCTTTCACTCACTGCCCCGCCCACAACACGCTCTGCCAATCAGATGTTACATCATAATAGGGCTCTGCAGCCCTGTATCCAATGAGGGCGCTGCTAACATCTCCCTTCTCACCCACCGTGTGTGCCTGGCACTCTGTACTGTGTATGCAGCGAGTGCTCAGAGGAGCATGAAGATGCCGGGAGGAAACCAGACATGACAGGGGTGGTATGCCTAGGACTGGACACAGGTGCATGTCTGCACAGTCTCTGACCTCCTGTATCATGTCTCCACCGTCTCTGGCCATCTTCTGTATCATGTCTCCTCAGTCTCTGACCATCTCTTGTATCATGTCTGCACAGTCTCTGACCATCTCCTGTATCATGCCTGCACAGTCTCTGACGATCTCCTGTATGATGTCTGTACAGTCTCTAAAGATCTCAGGTATGATGTCTGTACAGTCTCTGACCATCGCCTGTATCATGTCTGCACGGTCTATGATCATCTCCTGTATCATGTCTGCAGTCTATGACCATCGCCTGTATCATGTCTCCACAGTCTCTGACCATCTCCTGTATCATGTCTCCACAGTCTCTGACCCTCTCCTGTATCATGTCTCCACAGTCTCTGAAGCCCAGAGAGGACCATCTGACTGAGCCCTGCATGCATGGGAGTGAATACAGTAAGGAAAGGGAGCACTGCTATAAAGTTCCCCCTTATATCCGCAACCGCCCCATACTTAATGCATTAACTCTGCGGAAGGTGGTCTATGGTCAATAAAGTCCCCCCCCCACATCATAGTTCCCTTTATAACTCTGTGGACCCTGATATAAAGGGCAACTCTAATGTAAAGGGGAATGCTGCAAGGTCTGATATAACACGATCTCTGGTCAAGAGACCCCTCTTACATCAGAGTTCCCCTTTACAAGAAAGTCCCTTTACATCAAAGGCCACCTTGCTCTGTAAGGGGGAATCCTGCAGACTCTGATGTAAGGGGGAACTCTGTGCTGGCTGGGTTATATTACCCTGACCTTCATGTAAATGGAGAAATATGGGTTTTGTTGCTCGTTGCAGCCGCACAAATTTTATCTATATTTGTGTGTGTGTAATATATATATATCCAATGTTTAATGATCTCTGATTAAAGAACAATTGGTTAGAGAAAATTGTAGAAACGGTGAATTCATAGTTCAAAGGATTTACGACTCTTTATATATGAAATTTATACATTTTATCACTTGAACTATTTTCCCATTATGGGTGTGAGTGGGGCCTCATTTCCAAGATTTGTCTGAGGCCTCACAAAGCCTAGAACCGCCTCTGGTACTGTATATCCTTATAGATGGGTCATCTCCACTCCCACCAAGGGGGAGAGAAATATATTACTGCCTAGTCCAGCCTTTCTCAGCCAGGGTTCCTCCAAAGGGTTCTAGGGGTTCCTTGAGCAATGGACAATTTCTGTCTCTCAGTAACAACTGACATCAATGATCTGTAAGTAGGGCAGTCTTTCCACTGATGACAATGTAAGAATGTCCTACTCCACTGACCACTGATATAAGGAGGTCCTTCTCACATTGGTCACCAATATAAGGAACCAATAAACCGACCACTTAAAATGAGCCCTGGGTGTGGACTGAACCCAGGTTTGAACAGAATTTGGCTTGTTTAGGCGGATGGCGAATGGATGAACTAAATAGGTGTTCAGCCAATTCCAACTTTTGGCTGCAGTATTACTACCACCCTGTAAATGTGGCAGCTTCCTGCTCAGGTTGGTTAATTGGAGGTTGGTTGCCACAAGTGTCCTAACGCCCAATGATGTACACCCACCAGGCTTATTCAGCTGTATACTGGGGATTTGCTGGTTTGGCCGGTGAATGTAAATGTTAAAAAAAGTACGAAAAAAAACTGTATGGACCCCCCCACCACCAAGAAATTCATACTAGACCCTTATTAGAGCATGTAGCCTGACTGGGCAGGGAAGGGTGGGGGGAGGGGAGTGAGCATGCCTCCTCCTGAACCAAACCAAACCACATACCCTCAACATGGGGAGAGAATCTTGCCCAGTCCATTCCCTCCTGGTTGGAAAGTTGAACAAGTCCAATGTATGATCTCGTATCGGGGAACATGAGGGATCCGTACAACATAAGACATCGGGAAATGTATATCTGTCTGCAGAACACGGGGGAGATATTGGAACTCTAATTCATGGTCACCTGGAAATAATGAAAAGGAGAAAGTCCATCCAAACCATGAGATTGGTCAGAGACTAATTGGTATCATTCTGGGCATTGCCAGACTAGGTCTTGGTGACAGAGTGAAGGGTGATGCTGCTCATACTATATGTGACCCTCATCTACATCATGGACATCTTCTTCAGCTTCTTAGTAAATAGGATAGAAATCTTCACAATCCTATAGAAGAGGTTGGGGGTCCTGAGTAGTCATAGAAAGGCCCAGCACCCCAATAGTAGAGGAAGAGGTGGTCTGGTGACATGGAGAAGAAGACTCCGGTCAGTCTCTGGATCTCCATCATTGGAAACATGGTGAGACAACAAATACAGCGGGATGGTGGAGGAGATGTTGGTGTCGGTGTGGAAATGGACAGAACACGGGATGATGACACTGAAAGAACAATACGGCTTCATTCTACGATATGTCAAGGAGAGAACCGTACAGGAGAGACTTTTCTCTCTAATTAATGTCAGTAGAAGACCCGGAGAAAGCCTGTTCTGACCACTGCACTCTGTACCCTAGGCAGTCTCTAATCATCTCTTGTATCATGTCCTCAGTCTCTGACCTTCTCTTGTATCATGTCTGCAATCTCTTACTTAAACACACAGCTAATAATATTACAAAATTTCCATTTGGTGCATCTTATCAGTTCCAGGTTTTCTGATTTATTTAAATGAATGAATGTCGATCATAACTAATGACCCGAAAAAGGAAGAAACAAATGAGTCGGAAAACAAAGAAATGTTGGGTGAGCGCACATGTCTACAGCTTAGTAGATGATAAATTAGACAGATAACGGAGAAGCCGCAGATGTCACTCGCTAACAAGCTTTTCGATGTTTTACCAAGTTCCAAGGAATGTCTATACAAGAGGAAATATATATGTTGTAAACGCCTAGAAGAGGCCACTTGGCATCCTGGCGTGAGTCGCTCCTTTCCCTGGTGAAATAAAAGCTTTGTTTTCCTGGAGTCCGTGTCCGGAGTCCATTCCTGGTTTCCCAGAACTCAAAGAGCCGTTTTGCTGCAACATTTATCTGGTGCATTGGCCGGGAAAGCAGGTGTGACTGCTGTGACAGGTGACAACACCACCAGCAATTCTTCTCATTCCACCCACACACACAACCTGTCATTTCTCTTCAATACATTTTTTTATTATCATTTTTACTTTTAAAAACAGATTACAGTCATAGAATCAGGAAATAGTAAAAAGGTAGAAATGCGATTGGTCAGGAAAATGACTTGTCTGGAATGTGGAGGCGGAGTCGTACAATACACAACGTGTTACATTATTATAACAAAGTATTGTAGAAAAGATCACACCATAGAAAATGGGGGGAAAAGGAGAAAATAAACCCGGATATTAAGGGGGAATTTGTGTACGAGGAACACCTTAACAATCACCACCATTTTATTCTCCAGGGCCTCTGCTATCACATAATATATGTTTGGGGGTTTTATCTAATCTTCAGGCCCAAAATAATGCAAAAACATCTGACAGTGAAAGGGTTAATGTGAGCTAGATGGGATCACTCTGCTGTGCTCACACATTAGAGCTCCCCCTAGCTGCAGCCTGGTAATAACATTGCTAGGAGGTCTATTCATTTATCTGCTCCATACTTCCCATCTTTATATAAACGTCTCCTGACATTTAGGGGTCTATTCATAAAATATGTGCCTAGCAATTCCCCCGGGGAAAGTCCATGTACATTCCTTCTGTGTGAATGGGGGAAAGATGAATGTTATTAGGATATTTGCTGTGCTGGTCGAACGGTTTCCATTCATTTACAATGGAAATGATTGCATTTGGCCACTAGATGGAGATCATTTCTATGGTACTTAGCGCCATCTAATGACCAAATGTGGTATTTTTCTAATGGTAATAAAACCACAAGGGCAGATTTTTATCAGTAAATGGAGCCGATGATCCAATATTTGTCATGATTGGAGGAACGCGTGTCACATTCATTCTACAATTTGTTTTATAATAGATCCCTAAATGTCTGTGAAATCTTCCCTCAAAAAATGAGAGGTAATGACTCAATTTTTATTTTAAAAGGCCTAGAGGACCGCCTTTTAAGTGGCGGGGTTAACGTGTTTCGTCCTGGAAGACGACATGAGAAAACAGACCTTTTGTAAGAGTTTCCACCACAAAATGTACTCAGCCAATGAGAGGGAAGGACTCCATTTTTATTTTTCTCCTGCTATCAATGGCCAACACGGTACAACACTTCATCCATGTCTTTGGTAATCTCTGATCTCCTTATGAAGTGTTTCTTACATGATGAAGATCAGCCATGGAGTATATCTGAGGTGTATATCAGGGTGTGCTTCTTCCCCACATGTCCAGCAACATTCACATACAAGACATTTCCCGCACTCACTAATACACCTCGAGGGTTGTGTGGGACCCCTGATGTACAGGAAGACAGGACTTCAGTGAGGAACATTTCCCTCACTCAGGACAGGAATACAGCTTCTCCCTCATGTGTATTCTCTGATGTGAAGAAAGACTGGACTTCTCTGAAAAACATTTCCCGCACTCAGGACAGGAATGTGGCTTCTCCCCCGTGTGTGATCTCTTATGTTTGTAAATAGCGGACCTATCTGAAAAACATTTCCCACACTCTGGACAGGAATGCGGCTTCTCCCCCGTGTGAGATCTCCGATGTCTGTCAAGCTGAGACGTATCTGAAAAACATTTCCCACACTCAGGACAGGAATGCGGCTTCTCCCCCGTGTGAGATCTCCGATGTCTGTAAAAACTGGACTTATCTGAAAAACATTTCCCGCACTCAGGGCAGGAAAACGGCTTCTCCCCCGTGTGTATTCTCTGATGTGTGGAAAGACTGGACTTCTCTGAAAAACATTTCCCGCACTCAGAACAGGAAAACGGCTTCTCCCCCGTGTGTGATCTCTGATGTGTGGAAAGACTGGCCTTCTCTGAAAAACATTTCCCGCACACAGAACAGGAAAAAGGCTTCTCCCCCGTGTGTAATCTCTGATGTGTGGAAAGCTTGGACTTCGTTGAAAAACTTTCTCCGCACACAGAACAGGAAAAAGGTTTCTCCCCCGTGTGAGATCTCTGATGTGTGGAAAGCCTGGACTTATATGCAAAACATTTCCCGCACTCAGAACAGGAAAAAGGCAACTCCCCCATGTGAGATCTCTGATGTCTGGAAAGAGTGGACTTATCAGAAAAACGTTTCCCACACTCAGGACAGGAATGTGGCTTCTCCCCCATGTGAGACCTCTTATGTGTGTAAAGATGGGACTTTTGTGAAAAACATTTCCCGCACTCAGGGCAGGAATATATCTTTTCCCCCGTGTGAGATCTCTGATGTATAACAAGAACGGACTTCTCTGAAAAACATTTCTCGCACTCAGGGCAGGAATACGGTTTCTCACCTGTGTGCAATCTCTGATGTACAAAAAGAGTGGACTTCTGTGAAAAACATTTCATGCACTCAGGACAAGAATACGGCTTCTCCCCCGTGTGAGATCTCCAATGTCTGTGAAAACTGGACTTCCTTGAAAAACACTTCCCGCACTCAGGACAGGGAAACCTCTTATCTGTTGGAAGGACAGCACCGTCCCGCACAGTCTGAGGTTCCTCAGGATAAGAGGAATACGATGACCCGGCACCGTCCCGCACAGTCTGAGGCTCCTCAGGATAAGAGGAATACGATGGTCCGGCACCGTCCCGCACAGTCTGAGGTTCCTCAGGATAAGAGGAATACGATGGTCCGGCACCGTCCCGCACAGTCTGAGGTTCCTCAGGATAAGAGGAATACGATGGTCCGGCACTGTCCCGCACAGTCTGAGGTTCCTCAGGATAAGAGGAATACGATGGTCCATCTACACTGTGTGGTGCCGGATGGACATTTGAGGTAGTCGGGTTTTCTCCTGGACTATACTGTGTGATGTCCTCATCTTCTACTTTACAGTCTGGAGACAAAGTGAGACAATCCTCTGAGGTTTTCCTCATCTCCCGTCCATCTACTAAAATAGAAATACAAAGATTATTACTAGACATGAGCTGATTGGTTCCCCTAAACCACGACTCCGCCCACATCAGGCAGCTTTGTCTCTGAGGATCTTACAATTCCCCCCTCAAGGTAACTAGTAAATGGCTCCTCTGATCTCCTACCAGATCATTTCTTTATTCATGGACCTTAGTCAGAGAGTGAGGAAACAACGAGAACTGTCTTTTATAGGAGTGAAAGTGATGAGAGGATTATAGGATGAGGGTCAGGAGTATGTAATGTACAACATAGAGTATATAGTGCAGGGGTCAGGAGTATGTAATGTACAACATAGAGTATATAGTGCAGGGGTCAGGAGTATGTAATGTACAACATAGAGTATATAGTGCAGAGGTCAGAAGTATGTAATGAACAACCTTGTCAGAAACAATGAAACAGATGGAGACAGAAAATGCAGTAAAAAAAATAAAAAATCACACTTTTTTAAATAAAATGCCAAAATGGTACAGCTGGTAAACGTAGTCAAAACATGGCCAGGGTTCTGTAGTCAAACTGAATAGTCAGAACAAGCCAGAGATCAGTGTAGTCAGAGGCAGCAGACAGGATCAAGAACGAGAAGGGACTTCAGCCAGGCAAGTCTTCAACAGGAACACAGCAGAGAGTCTCTAGATATGTTGACCAAGGCAAAGGCATAGAAGATCTGAGCCAGGCAGTTTAAATAGCTAGCAGAAATAGCAGGCGAGCAGGAAATGAAGACCAGGTGAGTGACTGTGGAATGAAGAGTCTTTGGCAATTAACCGCCAGCTGAGCACAGAGCTCTGAGAAGAAAGGGCTGAGCCCAGCCCTGACAGTACACCTTCCTCAATGACCCCTCCCTCTCGGGACCACCAGGTTTGAGGGGAAACTATCTATGGAAAGCACAGAGGAGGACAGGAGCATGTACGTCCAAAGATGAGACCCAAGTGTGTTCCTCTGGACTGTACCCTTTCCAATGAACCAGGTACTGTATGCCCCCACGGAACCTATGGCAATCAGTGATAGATTGTATCTCATACTCCTCATGGTTCTCAACCTTAACTGGATGAGGATGTGGTACCGAGGTGGTGAAGTGGTTGCATACCAAAGATTTTAATAAGGAGACGTGAAATACATTAGAAATACGCATATGAGAAGGAAAGTCTAAAGCGGAAGCCACTGAATACGGAATGACCCGATAAACCGTGGTACCAGTTTTATTGAGGCAACGTGGAGTTGGAGGTTGCGAGATGACAGCCAGACCCTGTCCCCAACTTTTTAGGGAGGCACAGGTAGGCGTCCGCGGACAGTATGGAGTCTGTACCTACCATTGGCATGTTGCAAAGACTCCCGGACCTTTACCCAATTGGAACGAAGACCACGGAGATGCTCCTCCAGCGCAGGAATTCTCCAAGGAACAAATGAGTCAGGCACCATGGATGGTTATAAACCATAATTCGCCATGAATGGAGACAAAGGGAAAGCGGTATTGATGGCATTATTGTGAGCAAACTTTGCCCAAGGTAAGAGGTCTGATCAGCTGTTATGGTGGTCAGAAATATAACAACGCAGGAATTGCTCCAAGGACTGGTTGGCTCGCTCTGTGGCCCTATTGGACTGCGGATGATAAGCAGAAGAGAAGGATATCTGAATTCCCAACTGTACACAATTCTCGCCAAAACGTGGACATAAAATGGCTACCCTGTCCGAGATGATAATCTTGGGTAGCCCATATAAGCAAAAAAACTGCCAAGCAAAAATGGAAACCAGTTCTTTGGATGTCAACCACCATAAGGATAACGGTGTTTCCCTGACAGTTGGGTAACTCCACAATAAAATCCATAGACAGGTGGGTCCCAGGCCTCTCTGCATTGGGTATGGGTTGTAGGGGGCCCACTGGAAGGTGTCGTGTTGTCTTGAGCAGACACGGAACAAGCAGCTACAAAGGTGGCTACGATAGCGCACAGACTAGTCTACCAAAATTGTTGGGAAATAGCCCAAATGGGTTGATTCTTCCCTGGATGGCCAGCAGCCTTGGGAGAATGGTAAGTCTGGAGCATGAAAGTGCGGAGACAGTCGGTTAGGTATCCATCAGATAATTTTAAAACAAGTTCACATTTTCTTAACCAATGGATAAATAACCAATGGGGCCCACACACGATCGGTTTGGTCTGACCGTTTTCATCAGACAAACCGATTGTGTGTACGCGGCATTAGTCTCAAACCCCTGACTGATAGGACCAGAAAGGACGGCCACCCACAGAATTGGTCTCCGTATTCCATTAATGCTTTTGAGAGTCTCAAAGCTGCCTTTGTTTCAGGTCCTATGTTGGTACATCCTGATTTTATGGTGCTTTTATGGAGTCTCTAGATATGTTGACCAAGGCAAAGGCACAGAAGATCTGATCCAGGCAGTTTAAATAGCTAGCAGAGGAGCAGGAAATGAAGTCCAGGTGAGTCACTGTGGAATACAGAGTGCTGGCAATCAACTGACAGCTGAGCACAGAGCTCTGAGAAGGAAGGGCTGAGCTCAGGCCTGACAAACATATAGTATATAGTGCAAGGGTCAGGAGTATGTAATATACAACATAGAGTATATAGTGCAGGGGTCAGGAGTATGTCATGTACAACATAGAGTATATAGTGATGGGTCAGGATTCATGATATTGGTGTTCAGTAATCTGTGGCGAGTTATATGTTCATCAGAGACAAGTTGCAGAGATCCCACACCGCTGCCTCCCATCTCCTGAGACTGCACTCAGTGACTTGGGTCTGAGACTATACAGACATATCCCTCCACCCGGCACAGCCAGCAAATAACAGAGCAAGTAACCCGGGAGAATTGTTCTGTCAGAGATCTCACTAGACCCGGGCATGGGGCAGAAGACCCAAGGTACATACCCCAGGTGTCTAGGTCAAGCAAACCCTATGGGGAAAATCAACATTTTGCTGCCAGCTGAACCCCAGAATCTCCATAAATCCAGTCTAGAGACATAAATTGTGTCTGCAGCACAGAGAAGGAAGATTATCCGAGAGAAATACAGGAATACAGGACGGGGAACACAGCTCAGGAAAGTGACCAGGGGATTACAGGCTGATATCACCCAGCCCCCGCCCTACTCTGGACCAATCAGTGAGCAGTATGGGTGGGGGAATGGATTTAGTGTTAATGACCCACCTGTGCTGATCTCTGTAGGAGTGTCCTCCTCTATAAATGTCCCCGTTATTCCATCCTCCTCCATAGACTGCTGATCATCCCTCACATACGTCTCTTCTTCTTCTGATTTCACCTCAAATTCTATATCGATTGGATCTCCACTCTAAACCAAGAGAATGAGAGAGAATATCATCTGTAAGATATAAACTTACATACAAAACCCACACATCATCTCCACCAGTCCATGTTCTAGATGTTCCGCCCCACCGACCTTGTAACAGTGGGGGATGGTGTGACCTTCCTGTGTGGAATCCCGGGAATACAGAGGACGGGGACATCTCTCTGGGGGGTTCCTGGTATTAGGTGGCTCCATCATATCCTTGTGTCCTTCTGAAAACTCCTCCATCACTCCATACTCCTCATCCTCCTCTTTATACTCTTCTTTAACTACAATATTATAATTCCCGAGATTTCCACTCTGAATATATAATAAAACATTCATTATAATAAACATGTTTGTGTATAAATCATAACCACCAATAATTGTTCCTCATCTACCTGATGATGGTGGGGGATGGTGTGTTCTTCCTCCATCACCCCATTCTCATCATCCTCCTCTTTTATCTCTTCTTTAACCTCAACTTTAGGATCTCTCAGGTCTCCACTCTGAATATAGAATAAAAATGACATCAATGGTAACAATGCAGATAATGTACAGATCCTAATGATACGATCAGTGATTGTTCCTCATCTACCTGATGATGGTGGGGGATGGTGTGACCTTCCTGTGTGGAATCCCGGGAATACAGAGGACGGGGACATCTCTCTGGGGGGTTCCTGGTATTAGGTGGCTCCATCATATCCTTGTGTCCTTCTGATAACTCCTCCATCACTTCATCCTCATCATCCTCCTCTTTTATCTCCTCTTTAATATTGACCAGTGTGGAATCCTGAGGACAGGGACATCTCTCTGGTGGGTTCCCATTACTGGATCCATCTGTAGGAAACACACACACTGACTGAATCCATTGGGCCAGATTCTTGTATATCTGCGGCGGCGTAGCGTATACCCTTTACACTACGCCGCTGCAACTTACAGGAGCAAGTGCCGTATTCTTCAAGCACTTGCTCCATAATTTGCGGCGGCGTAGCGTAAATGGCCTGGCGTATCTCCGTGTAATTCAAAGGGGGCGGCTTGTATTTAAATTAAGCGCGCCCCCGCACCGAACGAACTGCACATGCGTCCCCAGTAAACGTAGCCCAGTGAGAATTCTCCATAGTATGCCGCAAATACATTGGTTTCGAGGTGAACGTAATTAACTTACGCAAACGATGTAAACAACGGAAAAACACGACGATGTCCCGACGTCCATACTTAACATGCCGTACGCCGGACCTACGCAAGGTTACCCCTCATATAGCAGGGGTAACCTTACTCTTACGCAAACTACGTAAACTACGACGGCGCGCAAATACGTTCGGGAATCGGCATATCAGGCTCATTTGCATATTCGACGCAGAAATCGACGGGAACGCCACCTAGCGGCCAGCGTAACATTGCAACTTAGATCCGACGGTGTAAGTGACTTACGCAAGTCGGATCTAAGCAAAATCTATGCGTAACTGATTCTACGAATCAGTTGCATGGATGCCCAGCAGCAAAAACAGAGATACGACGGCGTATCTGGAGATACGCCGTCATATCTCATATGTGAATCCGGGCCATTGTTTCTATGTGTTTATCAGATGATGGGGGATCTAGGTGGAGCCTCCGTACTGCTCTCTCCTTTACAATAAAGTCTCCTCTTACCCGGTGATGTGAGGGGCGGCTGATTCTCCATCATGACGTCCTTGTAGAGATCCTTGTGTCCTTCTAAATCCTCCTACATAGGGAAATAGACAGTGACATCACCTGATACTTACAAAGATAAAGTCATCATCCAGACACATCCCTTGTGTTGAACCTTCACAGACATCAGGAATAGTTATTTCTTCCTCCATAAAGATTATAAAATCAAACACAAGTATCATAAGTCCACCTCTAACTAAAACCCCCACCCCGTATTATCATATAATCCATTTGTATAAACTGAAAAGGTGAAAGCGATGAAAGAAAAACACATTTCCGAGATAGGGTGACCACATTTCCAAACTGCCATTCAGGGACACCCTGCCCCCTACATCTTTTTTTAAGGGGCGTATCATGAGGTTAAATTAGTGTGGTTTGCAGGTGGTTAAATACCTCCTAGCCTGGTCACAACTCATGAGCAGCTGGTGATAAAATACTTTAGAAAAAATCCTTGTCTGTGATTCTGAAGTTTTACTGAAGGCCATTTGTGAGTTGTGGTTGGCCAGGCTGGCAAGAGAGCCAGAAGTACTCGCTGCTTGCTTCCCAGCAGAAATTGCAGGTGCGGGTAGCAGGGCCAGAATTTGTGATGACAGGCCAGGCTACTGCTGAGCAAGACAGGTACTCTTAGGCCGCGTACACACGAGCAGACAGATTTGTTCAAATCGGTCGGGCCGACCGATTTGAACAAATCTGTCTGCTGGGGACATATTGGTTTGATCGTGTACACACGATCAAACCAAAATCCCTGCCGCCAGACGGTGCGGTGACGTGACGTTGACGCCGCCACGTCACCGCACCAGGAAATATAACACTTCCGCGCATGCGTCGAAACCATTCGGCGCGTGTGCGAGAAGACATGTCTGCTGGTTAGCGTACTAACCAGCAGACATGTCGGGCGGACGGGTTCCCAGCCGACAGATTTCAAAGCATGCTTAGAAATCTGTCGGGTGGCCAAATCCTTTGGCTCGCCCGTACACACGGTCAAATCTGTCTGCTGGGACGGACGGGCCGACCGTTTCCAGCAGATAGATTTGATCGTGTGTACGCGGCCTTAGGCTCGGTTCACACTGCAGTGATGCGGGAAACCTGCGAATCCAGTATGGGTTCCTGCATCGCATACAACTCACAGGCAGTTCACACGCGAACACGCCGAAGCTCATCCTTAGTTGTCAGGTATCAAGTGTACTCACCGGCACGGCTCTTCTACTTATGCCCAAAGGAGTGCGGGAGGGAGGGAGGGAGAGAGAAGTTAGCAGCCAGTGTGCAGCTGCCCGGGAAAGCTTCAGATCAGATAGCCACTGGAGAGTGATTTACCAGTCCCTGGTAAATGCTGCTGGGCGGCGCCGCAGAGAGTTGTGCAGCACTAAGCACGGGCTATGCTCCTGCCCTGTCTGATAGTGTGTGACATCACTGGTTACAAGACGCCAAGCAGGGCCGGCCCTAGCAACCAGTCCAGGAAATGCAGTGGCTGTGTCCTCCATTTCATTCCGGGATACTCTATTGTCCCGGAATGAAACTGTCCGGGACCAGGGACAGACATAGCAATTGCGGGATAGTCCCGGGCAATCCGGGACACGTGGGCACCCTATTCCGAGAGGAAGAGAATGTTCCGACCCCGTAAGTTAAACCCACAAGTGCATTTTCACCACTAATATTCCTTTATATTGGCTTTTGGAATTTACAAATGCAGCAGAAAAATGTAGAAATTGGATGGAAGGTTTAGCACCGGGAAAGACTTTTTGATAGATAAATAGTGCATTTTATATACATGTATATAGATCAGACCAACATGAGGGACACATGAGGAGGAAAGAGGGACTTTGTTGTGAATGAGGGACGGTCCCTCCAAATCAGGGACAGTTGGGAGGTATATGTGTGTATCATCATCTGCTGGAGATAAAAGACGTCACAGTGACTATGGAGGAAGAGGACGGACATGACGGGGTTACTGGGTGTAAATAGAAGATAAGATCTTATTACCTCCTCTGCTACCGATTCCAAAGATGTCTCCTCACTACTTCCTCCCAACTCACCTCTCACCCGGAACTTCCTGTCTGTCCCTGACATCACTTCCTGTCTTCCATAAAGACTTCCTGTCTGTATCTGACATCACTTCCTGTCTCTATGGTAGAAATGAGAAGATCTCCACCAGATGAACTGCAGCCCCGAGAAACTTCTCCTGTGTGTGTATGTACTGTATATCCTTATAGATGGGTCATCTCCACTCCCACCAAGGGGGAGAGAAATATATTACTGCCTAGTCCAGCCTTTCTCAGCCAGGGATCCTCCAAAGGGTTCTAGGGGTTCCTTGAGCAATGGACAATTTCTGTCTCCCAGTAACAACTGACATCAATAATCTGTAAGGAGGGCAGTTTTCCCACTGATATAAGGGGGTCCTTCTCCCATTGGTCACCAAAAGAACTGACTGATAAACCGACCACTTAAAATGAGCTCTGGGTTTGGACTGAACCCATGTTTGAACAGAATTTGGCTTGATTGGCTGTTAATAATAAACAGGTGTTCAGCTGCAGTATTACCACCTCGAAATGTGGCAGCTTCCTGCTCAGGTTTCTTGAGAGGAGATTGGTTGCCACAAGTGTCCTAACACCCAATGATGTACACCCACCAGGCTTATTCAGCTGTATACTGGGAATTTTCTGGTTGGCCAGTCAATGTAAGCCCCCCCCCCCCCCCCCCCCCCAAACCACCACCAAGAAATTTATACTAGACCCTTATTAGAGTATGCAGCCTGCCTGGGTGGGGGGTGAGCATGCCTCCTCCTGAACCATACCAAACCACATACCCTCAACATGGGGAGAGAATCTTGCCCAGTCCATTCCCTCCTGGTTGGAAAGTTGAACAAGTCCAATGTATGATCTCGTATCGGGGAACATGAGGGATCTGTACAACATAAGACATCAGGAAATGTATATCTGTCTGCAGAACACGGGGGAGATATTGGAACTCTAATTCATGGTCACCTGGAAATAATGAAAAGGAGAAAGTCCATCCAACCCGTGAGATTGGTCAGAGACTAATTGGTATTATTCTGGGCATTGCCAGACTAGGTCTTGGTGACAGAGTGAAGGGTGATGCTGCTCATACTATATGTGACCCTCATCTACATCATAGACATCTTCTTCAGCTTCTTAGTAAATAGGATAGAAATCTTCACAATCCTATAGAAGAGGTTGGGGGTCCTGAGTAGTCATAGAAAGGCCCAGCACCCCAATAGTAGAGCAAGAGGTGGTCTGGTGACATGGAGAAGAAGACTCCGGTCAGTCTCTGGATCTCCATCATTGGAAACATGGGGAGACAACAAATACAGCGTATATGATATACTCCTGACCCCTGTATATGATATACTCCTAACCCCTGTATATGATATACTCCTGAACCCTGTATATTATATACTCCTGAACCCTGTATATTATATACTCCTAACCCCTGTATATGATATACTCCTGACCCCTGTATAGGATATACTCCTGACCCCTGTATATGATATACTCCTGATCACTGTATATGATATACTCCTGACCCCTGTATATGATATACTCCTGACCCCTGTATATGATATACTCCTGACCCCTGTATATGATATACTCCTGACCCCTGTATAGGATATACTCCTGACCTCTGTATATGATATACTCCTGACCTCTGTATATGATATACTCCTGACCTCTGTATATGATATACTCGTGACCCCTGTATACGATATACTCCTGACCCCTGTATATGATATACTCCTGACCTCTGTATATGATATACTCCTGACCCCTGTATATGATATACTCCTGACCCCTGTATATGATATACTCCTGACCCCTGTATATGATATACACCTGACCCCTGTATATGATATACTCCTGACCCCTGTATACGATATACTCCTGACCTCTGTATATGATATACTCCTGACCTCTGTATATGATATACTCCTGACCTCTGTATATGATATACTCCTGACCTCTGTATATGATATACTCCTGACCTCTGTATATGATATACTCCTGACCTCTGTATATGATATACTCCTGACCCCTGTATATGATATACTCCTGACCTCTGTATATGATATACTCCTGACCACTTGCACTCTAGACCCATTATTCAGAGTTACCTTTAACCTGATAACCTGTAAGGGCCTTTAACCACTTCCCACCCAGACTATAGCAAGATGATGGCCGGTAAGTGGTTCAGTTATCCTGACTGATCCTGACTGGGTGTCATATGATGTCCAGCAGAATAAGCCACGATCGAACGCCCTAGGGGGTGAGCAGCGCAGTGATGTGATGTTGTGGTGTGTCAGTCTGATACGCTGCAACACCGGTCTCAATAAAGAGTCTCTGACGGAGGCTCCTTACCACGTGATCAGCTGTGTCCAATCACGGCTGATCACAGCATAAACAGGAAGAGCCGTTTATCGACTTTTCCTCACTGGCATCTGACAGACGAGAGTAGAGGAGAGGCGATCATCTGCTCTCCTGACGGGGGGGGTCTCTGCTGATTCTTTATCAGCGCAGCCCCCCCCCCACCCCCGTGGATGCCCGACCAGGACCACCAGGGATATGCCGATCAGTGCCAATGAGCAATGCCTGCCAGTGCCATCAATGATGAATATCAGTGCTGCATGTCGGTACCCATTGTCAGTGCCGCCTTAACTGTGCCCATCAGTGTTGCCTATAAGGGCCACCTATACCTGCCACCTCATCAGTGCCGCCATATCAGTGCCAATTAGTGAAGAAGAAAACATACTAATTTACAAAATTAGAAACAACAGAAACAAAAAGAAATGTTTTATTATTAATTTGTTACGTTCCATCCGTTTAGATGCAGCATTCGTTATTTCTGGTAACTGTTAACTTCGGATAAATTTGTATTCATTACGTTCACTAACAGCTAAATTTAAAAGAAAATTCCGATACCGATAATTTGTTATTATTTCGGATTTTTGAATTTTGAATTTCCGGATTTTCAATTTTATTCTAATGAATGAATGTCGATCATAACTAACGACCCCGAAAAAGGAAGAAACAAATGAGCGGGAAAACAAAGAAATGTTGGGTGAGCGCACATGTCTACAGCTTAGTAGATGATAAATTAGACAGATAACGGAGAAGCCGCAGATGTCACTCGCTAACAAGCTTTTAGATGTTTTACCAAGTTCCAAGGAATGTCTATACAAGAGGAAATATATATGTTGTAAACGCCTAGAAGAGGCCACTTGGCATCCTGGCGTGAGTCGCTCCTTTCCCTGGTGAAATAAAAGCTTTGTTTTCCTGGAGTCCGTGTCCGGAGTCCATTCCTGGTTTCCCAGAACTCAAAGAGCCGTTTTGCTGCAACATTTATCTGGTGCATTGGCCGGGAAACCAGGTGTGACTGCTGTGACAGGTGACAACACCACCAGCAATTCTTCTCATTCCACCCACACACACAACCTGTCATTTCTCTTCAATACATTTTTTTATTATCATTTTAAACAGATTACAGTCATAGAATCAGGAAATAGTAAAAAGGCAGAAATGCGATTGGTCAGGAAAATGACTTGTCTGGAATGTGGAGGCGGAGTCATACAATACACAACGTGTTCCATTATTATAACAAAGTATTGTAGAAAAGATCACACCATAGAAAATGGGGGAAAAGGAGAAAATAAACCCGGATATTAAGGGGGAATTTGTGTACGAGGAACACCTTAACAATCACCACCATTTTATTCTCCAGGGCGTCTGCTATCACATAATATATGTTTGGGGGTTTTATCTTCAGGCCCAAAAATAATGCAAAAAGCATCTCTGACAGTGAAAGGGTTAATGTGAGCTAGATGGGATCACTCTGCTGTGCTCACACATTAGAGCTCCCCCTAGCTGCAGCCTGGTAATAACATTGCTAGGAGGTCTATTCATTTATCTGCTCCATACTTCCCATCTTTATATACATTTTCTGTTTTATGTCAATGGTCGTTATTAATACCATAGTGACAGATTTTTGCCACTAGATGGAGGCGATGATCCAATATTTGTCATGATTTGAGGAACGCGTGTCACATTCATTCTACAATTTGTTTTATAATAGATCTCTAAATGTCTGTGAAATCTTCCACCACAAAATGTACTCAGCCAATGAGAGGGAATGACTCAATTTTTATCTTAAAAAGCCTAGAGGACCGCCTTTTAAGTGGTGGGGTTAACGTGTTTTGTCCTGGAAGACGACTTGAGAAAACAGACCTCTTGCAAGAGAATAATAGACCTCTAAGGCCTTGTACACACGAGCGGATATGTCCGCTGAAAACGGTCCGATGGACCATTTCAGCAGACATCTCCGATCGTGTGTATGGGCTAGCGGACAGATTTGTCCACCCGACAGATTTCAAAGCATTCAAAGAATGGATTCGGCGCATGCGCGGAAGTGTTTTACTTCCTGGTGCGGTGACGTGGCGGCGTCAACGTCACCGCCACGTCAGCGCGCCGTCTGCTGGCGGGGATTTTGGTTTGCTCGTGTGTACACGCGAGCAAACCAAAATCCCGGCAGACAGATTTGTTCAAATCTGTCGGACGGACAGATTTGAACAAATCTGTCCGCTCGTGTGTATGGGGCCAAAGTCTCCAAACCACAAAATGAGAGGTAATGACTCCATTTTTATTTTTCTCCTGCTATCAATGGCCAACACGGTACAACACTTCATCCATGTCTTTGGTGATCTCTGATCTCCTTATGAAGTGTTTCTTACATGATGAAGATCAGCCATGGAGTATATCTGAGGTGTATATCAGGGTGTGCTTCTTCCCCACATGTCCAGCAACATTCATATACAAGACATTTCCCGCACTCACTAATACACCTCAAGGGTTGTGTGGGACCCCTGAAGTACAGGAAGACGGGATTTCAGTGAGGAACAATTCCCTCACTCAGGACAGAAAAGTGGCTTCTCCCCCGTGTGAGATCTCTGATGTGTGGAAAGAGTGGACTTATCTGAAAAACATTTTCTGCACTTAGGACAGGAATACGGCTTCTCGCTCATGTGTGATCTCCGATGTCTGGATAAATAGGACTTATCTACAAAACATTTCTCGCACTCAGGACAGGAATAAGGCTTCTCCCCTGTGTGAGATCTCTGATGTTGGTAAAAACTGTGCTTCTGTGAAAAACATTTACCACACTCAGGACAGGAATATGGCTTCTCCCCCATATGCAGTCTGTGATGTATTAAAAGACTGGACTTCTGTGAAAAACATTTCCCACACTCAGGACAGAAATACGGCTTCTCCCCCGTGTGTGATCTCTGATGCTTAAAAAGATTGGACTTCTGTGAAAAACATTTACCACACTCAGAACAGGAAAAAGGCTTCTCCCCCGTGTGAGCTCTCTGATGTGCTGAAAGATTGGACTTCTTTGAAAAACATTTTCCGCACTCAGAACAGGAAAAAGGCTTCTCCCCCGTGTGATATCTTTTATGCTCTTTAAGCTGGTGTTTTAAACGGAAAAACTTCCCGCACTCAGTACAGGGAAACTTCTTATCTGCTGGAAAAAATGCACCGTCCCTCACAGTCTGAGGTTCCTCAGGATAAGAGGAATACGATGGTCTGGCACCGTCCCGCACAGTCGGAGGTTTCTCAGGATAAGAGGAATACGATGGTCCGGCACCATCCCGCACAGTCTGAGGTTCCTCAGGATAAGAGGAATACGATGGTCCGGCACCCTCCCACACAGTCTGAGGTCCCTCAGGATAAGAGGAATACGATGGTCCGGCACCGTCCCGCACAGTCTGAGGTTCCTCAGGATAAGAGGAATACGATGGTCCGGCACCATCCCGCACAGTCTGAGGTTCCTCAGGATAAGAGGAATACGATGGTCCGGCACCATCCCGCACAGTCTTAGGTTCCTCAGGATAAGAGGAATACGATGGTCCGGCACCGTCCCGCACAGTCTGAGGTTCCTCAGGATAAGAGGAATACGATGGTCCGGCACCGTCCCGCACAGTCTGAGGTTCCTCAGGATAAGAGGAATACGATAGTCCGGCACCGTCCCGCACAGTCTCAGGTTCCTCAGGATAAGAGGAATACGATGGTCCATCTACACTGTGTGGTGCCGGATGGACATTTGAGGTAGTCGGGTTTTCTCTTGGACTATACTGTGTGATGTCCTCATCTTCTACTTTACAGTCTGGAGACAAAGTGAGACAATCCTCTGAGGTTTTCCTCATCTCCTGTCCATCTACTAAAATAGAAATACAAAGATTATTACTAGACATGAGCGGATTGGTTCCCCTAAACCAGGACTCCGCCCACATCAGGCAGCTTTGTCTCTAAGGATCTTACAATTCTCCCCTCAAGGTAAGTTGCCCCCACCCCAAAGCAGCCTGTATCCATGTTGATGGGGACAAGGGCCTCTTTCCTACAACCCTGGGTGGTGTCTGTGGGGGTCTGCTGGCAAGATGCTCATTGGAATGTGGAAGCCACCTTTTAACAAGAGGGCCCCTAGATTCCAGGCCCCCTTCCTATGTGAAGGAGTATGGGGTACATTGTACCCCTACCCATTCAACAAGAAAAAGGGTAAAAATAAATAAAAACAGGAGGCAGTTTTTGACAATTCCTTTATTAAAAATAGAAAAACAATGCTCCCGATGTAGATCCATCTTCAATCACACCTCCGCTGCCAGGCCTGAAAAAACATACTTCCGTCAACTAGGGCAATACCTGGTTTGCTGTTTGACAGCTCTTGAAAAAGTATGGGTGGAGCCATCTGGTAGCACTGCCCCCTTGTGACGTAAGCAACCCAGCATGCACCAGTTGGTGACGTCACAAGGGAGCGGTTTGCCTTAGTTGACAGAAGAGTGTTTTTTAGGCCCACTGGGCATCGTGATCGACAACGGCTCTACATCACGGAGGGACATTTTATTTTTAATAAAGTAATTGTCAAAAACTGCCTCCTTATTTTATTTATTTTTACATTTTTTTGGTGAATGAGTAGTTGTACTATGTACCCCATACTCCTACACATAGGGGGTGAGGCTGGGATCTGTGGATTCCCTTGTTAAACGGGACTTCCAGATTCCGAAAATCCCCCTGTCTGAGTCCCTCCACAACCATAGGCCAGAGTTGTTGGGAAAAGGCCCTTGTCGCCATCAACATTGTGATAAGTGCTTTGGGGTTGGCACCCCCCATGTTGAGGGCATGTGGCTTAGTATAGTTCAGGAGGGGGAGAATTCAGCTGTCCCCCCTTTTTTGTTGGCTACCGGGCTGCATGCTCGGGCCTGGTATGTATTTTTTTTTTTTTTTTTTTTTTTTAATTTTTTATTTATATCAGGAAACCGGTCCCAACCGACCAACAACAGAGTAATGGAACATCACAGTGTGGCGCCACGCAGGGCACTGACATTCAATATACAGGATATTATAGACTATTCACATGAGAGAGAAAAAAAAAAAAAAAAAACGTTCCACCTGTGCATAGTCATGAGCATGTGGCTGGTAAATATAGTGTAAGTTATGTTCCATCTACTGGGCCCAAAAGGGTCCCACATATATCTACCCTGCTGGCATGACCCTGGACATCTTGTCCTCTGGTCCAGAGCGGAGGGGCCCGGCCCCCAGTGTTTTACATTTATATTGGAAAGGGAAAGTGAGTTCAGGTAGGGGATGTTGGGTGGGGGGTGGGAGGGAAACCCCTGAGATATTCGGGGTTCGATGAATAGAGCGGGGCCTAGATTAGGCTAAAGGAGAGTGAGGAGGAGAAGAAAGGGGGTGGGGCAGGGGGGAGGAAGACTCGCGTGCATGTCCCCTCCATCAAGCCTAGGTATCTCCCCTAAGGGCCTGGCCTTCTGTCGAGTATTTAAAAAGGTTCCAAAGCTGCCACGTCTCTTTGTAAGTCTCATTTCTGTCGTGGCTGGAGAGGACAAGATCCTCCATTAGGTTGATCTCATCCACCCTCTTTAGCCACATGGCTATGGTCGGGGGGGTCGTTGTGATTTCCACAAAAGTGGAATGCAGGACTTCGCTGCGTCTAGTAGGTGTCTTATCACTGATTTTTTGTAGGCGCGGGTCGGGATGTCGGTGGAGTGTAAGAGAAAGTACTCCGGCCTGTCCGGGACCTGGCGGTCTGTGAATTTCTGTACTATTCTGCGGACCTCTCTCCAGTACGTCTGTATCTCTGTACAGGACCAGAAAATGTGAAGTAGCGTGCCTTCCTCTTTTTGGCATCGCCAGCAAACCTCCGTAGTGTCGGGGAAGAATTTATGTAGAAGGTCTGGAGTCCTATACCAGCGCATAAGGATTTTGTAATTAGTCTCCTGTACTTTAGAGCACAGGGAGGACTTGTGTGTGAATTCAAGGATACTTTGACGTTGACTGGCAGAGAGGTGGCAGTCCAGGTCCCCTTCCCATTTAGCTAGGCTTGGGAGTTGAAAGTCCCCGGTTGGTGTCACCAGCATGTTATACACCTGCGAGAGTGCGTGTGGTAGCACCCCAGTGTCTGTGCACATTGCCTCCAGCGGAGTAACGGGATGTGTGGTCGGGGGTGTCTGGAGGTTGAGGTAGTGTCTGAGTTGTAGTGTCCTCATAAAGTCTAATCTATATTGCCCGTCGGGGTCTAATAGTTCATCAGTTGTTCTCCACCGACCACTGCAACTAAAGTGGACTGCCTGGCTGATTCCCGCCTCCCTAAGTGTTTGGAATCGCTTATCGCTGATGCCCGGGTCAAATTGGGGATTCCCCAATACGGGGCGTAGTGGTGAGTGCCGGGAAAAAAGGGAGTGGTTGGATGTCAGTTGTGAGCAAATCCTAGCCGTGGTACCTATCAAAGGGTGCCGCTTAAGGTCAGGGTGGAGGTTTGTGTAACACCATGGAGTCCCCTGCAGTGCTACCGCCGTCTGAGCCTGTTCCAGATTTGGCCAAAGTTTGGTTTCTCTGTGTCTGCACCAGTCTAGGAGTCTGTTAAGATGTACTGAGTAGTAGTAGGAACGGATGTCTGGCATTGCCAGGCCACCGTATCGTTTGGGGTATGTTAGAATTTTTTTTTGTATGCGTGGTCTCTTCCCTGCCCAGATGAATTTTATGAAGGTGGAATCTATTTGCCTGAAATATTCTGCCGGTATCCGGACTGGGAGGGCTTGGAGCAAGTAGAGAAATTTTGGTAGGACGGACATTTTAAGTATATTACAGCGGCCAAACCATGAGTGGAGGCCTCTGCCCCACCTATCTAGGAGTTTTTGCACCTCTTTCAGGAGGGGTGGGAAGTTAAGTTGGAAAAGTTGGTTGATTCTGGGTGGGATCTGTGTACCCAAGTATTTCAAGGCCGTGTCAGTCCATTTTAGGTGAAAACTATCCCGGAGGTGCATGAGCCGCGGTTGTGGGACATTCACCCCCATCGCCTCGGATTTGGTAAAATTTATCTTGAGGTTGGACAGCTTCCCGTATCGTTCAAACTCTCGCATCAGGTTAGGGAGCGATACCGTAGGGTTGGTGAGGGAGAATAAAAGGTCGTCCGCATATGCGGACACCTTATGTTGCAAGCCGTCGACCAACACGCCGGTGATGTCGGGGCTTCGTCTGATGTGGCACAGAAAGGGTTCAAGGGATAGGGCAAAGAGTAGTGGTGACAGCGGGCAGCCCTGTCTGGTGCCATTAGTTATCTGAAACGGGTCGGACAGTACACCGTTCGCCCTGACCCTCGCCGAGGGAGCATGGTATGCCGCCGAGACCCAGCTCAGCATGTTGCGACCCACCCCTATATGGTTCAGAGTGGCGAACATAAAGTCCCAACTGACGCGATCGAATGCTTTCTCCGCGTCTGTCCCAAGGAAGATGCAGGGTGTTTTCTCGCTATTAACTACATGGAGGAGATTCAACACCTTAATGGTGTTGTCCCTAGCCTCTCTGGACGGAACAAATCCCACCTGATCCCAGTGGACTAAGTGTGTCAGGTGTGTTTGCAGTCTAGTGGCGATAATCTTGGTGAATAGTTTAAGGTCGACATTCAAGAGGGAAATCGGGCGGTAGCTTCCGCATTGGGAGGGGTCTTTATCTTCTTTAGGTATTACCGTGATATGGGCCTGGGTTGTGGAGGGGTGAAAAGCATTTCCTGAACTAAAGCTGTTGAAAAGTTTGGCCATATGGCTGCCCAGATTTGGCAGCAAGGCCTTGTAGTAGGGGATGGTAAAACCGTCTGGTCCCGGGGCCTTCCCCGGTTTTGTGTTCCGGAGGGCTGACTGGATCTCCGGTACCGTGATGGGTTCGTCCAGTACCTCTCTGGCACCGGGGGGGAGGGAAGGCATGGTGGATGAGGCAATATATTCCGATGCGGCGTCGCGGTCAAGTTGTCTCACTGGTAGGTTATAGAGGGAGTCATAGAATGTCTTAAATTCTTGGGCGATTTGTTGGGGTAGGGATATCTGCTGCCCTGTGCGAGAAGTAATGTGCGGAATGTACGACGCGAGTCTCTGTTCTCTCAGCGTGTGGGCCAGCCACCTCCCGCACTTGTTCCCCGACTCATATACTAACCTGCGGCCTATCTGCATTGCTGCCTTGGCTTTAAATTGCAGCAGTTCCGTCACCTGAGCCCGTGTCGTGTCTAGTTCCACCCCCAACTGCCTGGTAGGTGTCAATTTGTGGGCTGTCTCTAGTGTCTGCAGTTTCAACAGACACCGATTCAGCTGTTCGGTTCGAATTTTCTTCAGTCGAGAGCCATGTTTAATCAGGACCCCCCGGACCACCGCCTTATGGGCCTCCCACACCACGCCAGGGTCACTGTCTGGGGTGCTGTTGGCGGTGAAATAATGTCCCAGCTCTCCCGTCACATCCGCCAGCACCTCCGGATCGCCAAGCAGACCTGCGTTTAGTCTCCAAGGTGGCCGCGGCCCCGAGCGGATGTCCGAGAGAGCGTAGCGTAGGGTGATCGGGGCATGATCCGACCAAGTTATGGACCCGATGGAAGTATTTCTAACCGCCTGTAGGCATCTATGGGGTATGAGGAAATAGTCTATGCGCGAATAGGTCTGGTGTGGTCTGGAGAAAAAACGTGTAGTCTCTTTCGCCTGAGTGTAGGAGTCGCCATATATCTATCATCTGTGTCGCGTGGAGCGCCGAGCTTATCCGTTTACGCATGTCGCGTGAGGTCGAGGACAGCCCCGTGGAGGTGTCTTCGTGCGGTGCTAGGGGGATGTTAAGGTCTCCGCCTACTATCAGTTGACCCTCCGAATACTGTGAAATTCTGGTAAGGTGTCTCTGCAGGAAAGTGTCTTGGTGCTCGTTAGGTGCATAGAGATTGGCGAAAGTCACCTTTTCCCCCCCTATTCGGCCCTTCAATAGGAGGTATCTCCCCCCTGTATCCGTTCGGGAGTCTATGTGTGTCCAGGGAACCCTAGCTGAGATGAGGATGGAGACTCCTCTAGATTTTGCCTCCGTATACATGGAATGGTATGCTATTGGGTAAAATCTGTTTTTTAACAGTGGGAGGGTGTTCTTTCGAAAGTGAGTTTCCTGCAGGAACACTATGTCTGCCTTCATGCGACGCATGTCGTGGAGTAGCATCTTCCTTTTTTCTGGGGTGTTAAGGCCCTTTGCGTTCAAGGAGACTACGGTAAGTGCGTCCATGCTCGCGAGTCTAGTTCGGGGAGGGGGGGGGGTCTCGGGAAGGTGGGGGGTGGTCTCGGGTGGGTGGGGAGGGGGGGAGGGTGGTCAAATGGTGGGAGGAGGAATGGTACAGAAAGGAGGAAAAAGAGTGAGAGAAGAGAGGGCCGTCACTAGGGCGTGCGGTCCTAAGGAAGTCTAAAAGAGGCCAAATTGGCTAAGGCGCTCGCCAGAATAAACCTGGGAATTGAGCGCAGTCCTAAGTGGGTAATGAGTTGAGCAGAGCCAGGAAGCGAGCTCCCGACTCCCTCCAACCACGCCCGCAGTCAGTTAGTGGTGCAATCAATACGGTAGCAAATCACAGTAACATTTAAAGAAATAAAAAATAAAAAAAAAACACAATTATAAAAACACAACATAGGATAGATGTGCCATCCGACCGCCAGGGGGCAGACGGCACACCCACAGCAGCAACTAATAATGAACGGTGCAAACAGCGCAAGTATCAATTAAGGTAGTGAGGGATGCATAGTGCAACGTGTGGTAACCTGGGGTGTCCTGTCAGAACTTTCTACCTGGCTGTGGGGCATACAACTCCCAGGGTTTCTACCTGTTTAGGAACGGATGGTGTCCAAACCGAGCCCCACATTTATATCTATTCATGCAGCCCTGAAGTGCGTGATCCCCCCCATATGGGGTCCCTGAAATCCCCTCGTGCCTCCCCGTGTGGTGTTCCCCTCCCTCCCATGGGTGAAAGTAGTGTCTAGATCCCTCTTTCAGATGGGACATGTCTCCCCCATCCCTCCCGGACCGTTTTTAACCATACGGGTGATCTACTTCTTGATCCTATGAGTCAGGAGTATCATCCCACCCCACCGGGTCTGATAGTAAGGACTGCATATCGCCCGCGGGTAACAACCGATGAAAGCCCCCTCGGGTGGGTAAAGCATGAAACATGGGGGGGAAAAGCCGAAGCACACGTCCACCCAGGCCTCCGCCACCCCCCCAATCTCCCCCAACCCTGGAACCCCCTGCGAATATGGACAAACATCAGATGGGGGATATCCAACGTTCCCGGGCAGAGTATCGGGTCTGGAGTCCTCTGTGGATCCCCCCCACAACAGTCAGCAGGGAACGTACCTCCTGGGGTCCTCTCACAGGATGGGGCCCGGTATCGGGGTGGGGGGGTGGCCGCAGGGTGTGCAGGCAGTTCCGAATCCTTCACGTTGTCTCCCATGGCCGGGCATTTAGCAAGGGGGTGGGGGAGAACTGCATATGCTGGGATCAAGTCAATGAACGTATGCTCCAGTCCAGGTGGGCCCTCCGGAGCGCCGGTACATCGGGTCTATAGGCGGGACTCTCCTCTAGGCTCCTCCGGGAATGGGTGGTACTTCTCAGGGGGGACTGTGGTAGGGTTATGTTCTGGGGGGGTAGCGTGTATGAGTTTCTGGCAGACTATGGGGGACGGCACTATCAGGGACATATGGCCTAAGAGGCCTACTCACGGCGTTCTCCTCCCGACCCGGTTCTGCGCCTCCGTCTGCCTCTCTGCTGGCGTGGTTGCGGCGGTCCCCGGGGTGCTGACAGGCCCGACCGGCCTACCTGGCGTGGCAGGAGCTGCAGCCAGTCCGGGACCGGGACTGGGTCCGTCTCCATGAATCGGAAAAGGGCCGGGAGGTCTGCGGTGGATTGCAACGTGAAAGCCTCGTTGTCCTTGCGGATGGTGACAGCAAGAGGGTATCCCCAGCGGTATGTCATTCCTCGCTGGCGTGCGAGATCCAGCACTGGGCGCAACATGGCCCTGCGCTTCAGCGTAGCTCTCGACAAGTCCGGGAGGATTCTCACGTTCGCCTCGTTTAGCGACACATCTCCATGTTCCCAGGCCCGGCGTAGGACATTCTCCTTCTGCAGGTAGCGGTGGAACCGGATCACTACGTCTCTTGGTCTGTCCGGGTCCGTCGGTCTCGGGCCTAGCGCTCTGTGGACTCTGTCCAGCTGTATTTCTGCATCCTGGTCTTCCAATACCGTGCGGAGGATCCCGAGGACCGTGTCACCCAGCGTTGCCGCCCCATCATCCTCCGGTATACCCCGCAGGCGAAGGTTCTGTCTGCGGCTCCTGTCTTCCACATCTTCCAGGTGAAGCTGCAGGGCAATCGCTGCGTCTCTGTGCTGGTCGCGGGATCTCTCAAGCGCCGACACCCGCCTCTCGAGGGTGGCGACCGATTCCTCTCCCGACGTGATCCTGTCAGCTAGGGTGGACACCTCGCCCCTCACCTCCTGGATGTCGCGTCTGTGTGTTTCCTCCAGCCGGAGGATTAGCGCCTCGATATCCGTCTTGGTAGGTAAGGCCTGCAGGAGCGCCCGTATGTCCTGGTCCACCCCGCCGTTGTCCGGAGACTGTGGGGGCGACATCTCGGTCTGTTGCTGGTGGTCCTCCGGGTCCCCCGGTGGGCTCCGTTGGTTGGGGTGGTCCGCCGGGCTCGGGGTATCCGTTACCGTGGTTGGGGCCTTCTGTGCTGGTGCACGTGGGGTGCCTCGTGGTGCCGATACTATGGCGCCAGGTGAGGCCTCCTGTAATTGCCTGAAATATCGCTGGATGTCCCCCCTGTTTTGTTTGAGGGGGGTGCTGCGGGTTACTGCTCTCGTCCTGTGTCTTTTGGTAGATTGCATACCGAGTGGGTAAGTTAATTAGCGGGTCAGTGGAGGCTGAGGCCGGGAGCTCTAAGAAAACGCTGCTTCACTCGGCCATGTCCAAGCCACGCCCCCCGCCTGGTATGTATTTTGGGGGGGACACCATCCCATGTTTTTTTTTTTCATTTTTAGGTGTGGGTTCCCCCTTAAAATCCATACCCAGCTCAGGAAAGTGGCCAGAGGATTACAGGCTGATATCACACAGTCCCCGCCCTACTCTGGACCAATCAGTGAGCAGTATGGGTGGAGGAATGGATTTAGTGTTAATGACCCACCTGTGCTGATCTCTGTAGGAGTGTCCTCCTCTATAAATGTCCCCGTTATTCCATCCTCCTCCATAGACTGCTGATCATCCCTCACATACGTCTCTTCTTCTTCTGATTTCACCTCAAATTCTATATCGATTGGATCTCCACTCTAAACCAAGAGAATGAGAGAGAATATCATCTGTAAGATATAAGCTTTATTATTGTGACATCACATAAGCAGTGGTGGCCTGTGGATTTTTTTGTGGGGGGGGGGGGGGGCAGCATGAATCTATCTATTATTCATATATGGGGTTGCGTGGAGAGAGGAGGGGGCGGTGCCTGGTTATCCCTGATGGATGGGCCGCCACTGCACATAAGAAATCCACATTATCTCCACAAGTCTGTGTTTTATAATCTCCGTCCCACTGACCTTGTAACAGTGGGGGATGGTGTGACCTTCCTGTGTGGAATCCCGGGAATACAGAGGACGGGGACATCTCTCTGGTGGGTTTCTGTAGCTGGATGACTCCACCATGGTGTCCTGGTACAGATCTTTGTGTTCTTCCTCCATCACCCCATCCTCATCATCCTCCTCTTTTATCTCTTCTTTAACCTCAACTTTAGGATCTCTCAGGTCTCCACTCTGAATATAGAATAAAAATGACATCAATGGTAACAATGCAGATAATGTACAGATCCTAATGATACGATCAGTGATTGTTCCTCATCTACCTGATGATGGTGGGGGATGGTGTGACCTTCCTGTGTGGAATAATCCGGGAATACAGAGGACGGGGACATCTCTCTGGTGGGTTCCCATTACTGGATCCATCTGTAGGAAACACACACACTGACTGAATCCATTGTTTCTATGTGTTTATCAGATGATGGGGGATGGGGGTGGAGCCTCCGTACTGCTCTCTCCTTTACAATAAAGTCTCCTCTTACCCGGTGATGTGAGGGGCGGCTGATTGTCCATCATGACGTCCTTGTAGAGATCCTTGTGTCCTTCTAAATACTCCTACATAGGGAAATAGACAGTGACATCCTGACACCTTATAGGAACCTGACACACACAATGATACAGTCACCATCCAGACACACCCCTTGTCTGTTACTGGATAATGTCCCAGAATTCCCAGAATCCTCCTCACCTCTCCTGTCAGCAGCTCCATCATCTTCTTGGTGACTTCTAGAATCTTCTCCATGTTGTGTCTCTCGGGTTTTAGGGAGTCACATGGAGGCACTGTGATGGTCATGTGATCACCTGACTTCACAAGAGGAAATCTCTGTATTGGAGAACCAATAGGAATATCATGTTAGATTCCCAGAATCCTCCTCACCTCTCCGGTCAGGTCTGTTTTATTAATAGAGATAAGAGTGATGTCATGTGACCTCCCAGAATCCCCCTCACCTCTCCGGTCAGGTCTGTGTATTATTAATAGAGATAAGAGTGATGTCATGTGACCTCCCAGAATCCTCCTCACCTCTCCGGTCAGGTCTGTATTATTAATAGAGATAAGAGTGATGTCATGTGACCTCCCAGAATCCTCCTCACCTCTCCGGTCAGGTCTGTTTTATTAATGGAGATAAGAGTGATGTCATGTGACCTCCCAGAATCCTCCTCACCTCTCCGGTCAGGTCTGTATTATTATTAGAGATAAGAGTGATGTCATGTGACCTCCCAGAATCCTCCTCACCTCTCCGGTCAGGTCTGTATTATTATTAGAGATAAGAGGGATGTCATGTGACCTCCCAGAATCCCCCTCACTTCTCCGTCAGGTCTGTGTTTTATTAATAGAGATAAGAGTGATGTCATGTGACCTCCCAGAATCCTCCTCACCTCTCCGGTCAGCAGGTAGATGATCTCCAGGGTGAGGTTTAGTATCTTCTCAGTCATGTGACTCCGGTCCTCCTCCATCCTTATTGATCATGTGATCTATAAAGGTTACCTATAGAACAATTGATAAGAGAGTATGACCTGGAGTGTATGGGGGGTAATATGAGGGATTCTATCATGTAAGAACACCCCCCACCCCCAATGGGATTACAGATAAAGGAACATTCCTTTTAGCATTTGTAATTGTTTTAGTGTCCAGGCGCCTCTAACCCTTTATGTCTATAGAACCCCCCCATCCCCAATAAAAGTGGTATAATCCATTAGTATAGACGGAGGAGGTGAGAAGGTGATTGGTGGGAAATGTGACATCTCCAATATGAAGAGAATTCTCTGTGTGGGGATATTTTGCCCCTGAAGGGGTTAATCTAGGTCTCCACACTATATATGTGTGTATTCTCATCTGCTGGAGATAAAAGACGTCACAGTGACTATGGAGGAAGAGGACGGACATGACGGGGTTACTGGGTGTAAATAGAAAATAAGATCTTATTACCTCATCATCTGCTTCCTCCAGCGATGTCTCCTCTCCATTTCCTCCCGACTCACCTCTCACCTGGAACTTCCTGTCTGTACCTGACATCACTTCCTGTATTCCATAGAGACTTGCTGTCTTTGTGGAGATCAGAGGACCTGCAGCCCCAAGAACCATCTGGTAGTGTGAACACGGCCTTGTGCTGTGTGTGTATGTACTGTATATCCTTATAGATTGGTCATCTCCACTCCCACCGAGGGGGAGGGAAATATATTACTGCCTAGTCCAGCCTTTCTCAGTGGACAATTTCTGTCTCTCAGTAACAACTGACATCAATTATCTGTAAGGAGGGCAGTCTTCCCACTGATGACATATAAGAGGGTCCTTCTCCCATTGGTCACCAATGTAAGGGACCACTACACTGACCACTGATATAAGAAGAAATTCCATCCAAACTGTGAGATTGGTCAGAGACGAATTGGTATCATTCTGGGCATTGCCAGACTAGGTATTGGTTACAGAGTGAACCTACATTAGAGGTTGGGGGTCCTGAGTAGTCATAGAAAGGCCCAGCACCCCAATAGTAGAGGAAGAGGTGGTCTGGTGACATGGAGAAGAAGACTCCGGTCAGACAGCGGGATGGTGGAGGAGATGTTGGTGTCGGTGTGGAAATGGACAGAACACGGGATGATGACACTGAAAGAACAATACGGCTTCATTCTACGATATGTCAAGGAGAGAACCGTACAGGAGGGACTTTTCTCTCTAATTATTGTCAGTAGAAGACCCTGACCTCTGTATATGATATACTCCTGACCTCTGTATATGATATACTCCTGACCTCTGTATATGATATACTCCTGACCCCTGTATATGATATACTCCTGACCCCTGTATATGATATACTCCTGACCCCTGTATATGATATACACCTGAACCCTGTATATGATATACACCTGAACCCTGTATATGATATACACCTGACCACTGTATATGATATACACCTGACCTCTGTATATGATATACTCCTGACCTCTGTATATGATATACTCCTGACCTCTGTATATGATATACTCCTGACTCATGTATATATGATATACACCTGACCCATGTATATATGATATACTCCTGACCCCTGTATATGATATACTCCTGACCCCTGCACTCTAGGCCCATTATTCAGAGTTACCTTTAACCTGATGACCTGTAAAGACTTTTAACCACTTCCCACCCAGCCTATAGCAAAATGATAGTTAGGAAGTGGGTCAATTATCCTGACTGGGCATCAAATGATGTCCAGCAGGATAAGCTGTGATCACGCGCCCTAGGGGGCGCTCATCGCCGCGATCGCTGTTGTGACACACCACAACACTGATTTTGATAAAGAGCCTTTGATGGAGGCTCTTTACCACATGATCAGATGTGTCCGATCGGCTTTTCTCCTGATGGGGGCGGTCTGTGCTGATTGTTTATCAGGGCAGCCCCCCCCCCACGGATCACTAGGGATGCCTAAGGTGCTTATTCCATCTGTTGTCTTCCTTATCCTTCAGAAGAGGCGGGTCTTCAGTTTCTTCCTGAAGGCCCGATGGTTTTCTTCAATGCAGATATCCGTTGGTAGAGTGTTCCATAGCCATCGTCCTTGGACTGCAAATCTTCGTTCTCTCTTTGATTTGTAATTGGACTTGGGGATGTGGAGGAGGTTTTGGTTAGATGATCGGAGAGTGCAATGGGGGGTGTAGTGTTTTATTTTCTCGCATAAGTATTGAGGAGCCTTTCCTTGTGTGCATTTGTGGGTGAAGCAGAGGGTCTTGAATGTGATCCGATCCTTTATTGTTAGCCAATAAAGGGCCCCCAGGGACAGGGTGATGGATTCCCAGTGTTTCTTTCCTGTTACCAGCCTGGCTGCTGTGTTCTGGACGACTTGTAGGCGTGAAATCTGGGATTTTTGTAGTCCTAAGCAGAGGGAGTTTGCTTAGTCAAGTTGAAAATTGATGATTGTTCCGACTACTACCGCTGTTTCCTCTTCCGGGATGAAGGGGATGAGTCTGCGCAGTAGGCGTAGAAGGTAATGGGATCCGCTGACTACTGATCCTATTTGCGCATCCATCAACATCTCTGAGTCAAAGTTACTCCCAGGCTTTTGACCTTGGTACTCGGGGTGATGATCTGTTCAAGGATGGTGTCCAAGAGGTCCTATCTTTGTTCTTTTTCGGTTTGTGTGGAGGAGAAGAAGTTCTGTATTGGATCTGTTGAGTTTGAGGAAGCTCTCAGTCATCCACTTGTCGATCAATGACCGGCATTTTTCTAATCGGCGATATTGGTAGTTTTTTCCGGTGATCTGAAAGTAAAGTTGAGTGTCACCCGCATAGGAGTGGTAGCACAAATCCTGCCCACTGATGATTTTGAGGAGAGGGTGGAGGTAGCTGTTGAAGAGCACGAGTGACAGGGGTGATCCTTGAGGGACTCCGCAAGAAATGGTGCATGTTTCGGCGGTGAAGACACCTAGTTTCACTGTTTGGGAAAGATTTCCTTGGAAGGAAGCGAACCAGGGTAGATCTGTGTCTGTAACTCCGGCTACTTCTTTGAGACGTTGTAATCTACTGTGTCGAATGCTGCACTCAGGTCCACTAGCACCAGAAGGCATGATTCTCCGTCATCTGCTGCTTCGAGGGCATCATCCCATATTTTGAGCAGTGCCGTTTTTGTGCCATGGCTTGGACGGAAGCCTGATTGTAGTGGGTCGAGGAGTTTGTGGGTGTCCAAATGGAGTTGTAACTGCTGTACTACTGCTTTCTCAATGATTTTGGAGAAGGTGTTCAGACTTGTTATTGGTCTGCGGTGGTTTAGGTCTTTAGGGTCGAGATTGTTTTTTCTTTTTAGGAGGGGTTTAATTATCCCTTGTTTATGGAAGATCGGAACAATACCTTCTTTAAAAGCTTGATTTACAAAATGTGTTATGGTGGGTGCCAAAATATCGGTACATTCTTTAAGTAGTTTTGTGGAAATTATATTACCTGGTGATGTGCTGTCTCGGAGGCTTCTGATGATGTCAACGGTGATTGAAATTTGTCGATTGTAGAATATTTATATTGTTTTCCTCTTCTTGCTTTAAATGACTAGGGGTTTGACGTGGCAGAATTGGTTGTATGCAGAGCATACCGCCATTCTGCCTTGTGCTATAAGCACACACTTCGTCTTAGTGAAATAATCCATCTTTAAGCTAAAAGGTTCACTCACCATTCATCCAATAACAAAACACCACCATCTTGTTCTCAGTTTGCCATCACAGCCATTCTTGGGCTGCCAGCTCATCAAGGCTTCTTTTACTCTCATAAACAGGAAGTGCTCACTGTGGCAGCTAATCACCTCCCCCATGGGAGTGGTCATCACAGGATAAACCCTCAAAACAAAAAGCACCATGTAAGGACATCCCTCTAACATGATGTCCTATACAATGAATAGAATACATACAATGCTGGCTAAGGTCTTATGGGCGTGTCTGGGCAGGGAAGCGTGTACGCCTTCCCTGACTCCAAAAACGCTCACAATCTCCCATATTGTAGCTGATAGAATCCTTATTTTTCGCCATTCCATAGAATAACGCATATTCAGATTAATCCTGTTATTGTAGGTGGAATGGAGGCTTTCTACAGGCGTGCGCTACGAATCCCAAACCATGCTGATCAGACACAGCAGAGACAAGAGCGCACATCCACCTATAACCACTAATGTCCTTGCGGAGTGAGCGTATCCCCTTCTCAACGATCGTCCACGCTAATGCACAGAGGGACCTTCGCCGGCAGACATATGCCCACGCCGCAAACATCACACTCCAACCTCAAGACATTTTCTACTACCAGATGGTTCAACCAATCTCAGACTGCCCCAGTCAGCTCTTTTAGAGCGGGTTGCGGAAGTACTAAACACTGGGTGACACTATGACAATACATATTAACTACATCTTGAAATTTCCACAACAGGTTGTTGTTTGTTTCTGTTGAATTATTTCCCGAAAGTTTTTAATTTTGTTGATAAAGAAATCCGATAATTCATTACAGAATTCTTGAGTGTCGTTTGCTGGTGGCTCTCGGCAGGTGGGGTCCATAGTCTGAGCGACTAATTTGAAAAGTTCACGGTGTCAGTTTAGGGCTTTTGAGATGGTGTTTAACCACTTCCCTACGGCCGTACAACTATATGCGGCCGCAGGGTGGTTCTAAATCTCTGGGCTGCCGTGTTTTCACGGCAGCCTCTTTCTGTGTTCCCAGAGCGCGCAGCGGGGAACTTGTGTACTGGCCGTGTCCCTTGGACACAGCCAATCACAGATCGCCGCGAACGGCCAATCAGAGTGGCCGTTTGCGATGCGATCTGTGCAGCCAATGAGAGATGATCTCATATGTAAACATATGAGATCATTTCTCATTGCCGGCTCTCACAATGACAGCGTCCTGTCACTGGAGAGAGCAGACCGATCTGTGTTCCTTATACATAGGGACACAGATCGGTCACCCCCCCTCCCCCCACAGTTAGAACACAATGCAGGATACACATTAACCCCTTCCTCACCCCCTAGTGTTAACCCCTTCCCTGCCAGTCACATTTATACAGTAATTAGTGCATATTTATAGCACTGATTGCAGTATAAATGTGAATGGTGCCAAAAATGTGTCAAAAGTGTCCGATGTGTCCGCCATGATGTTGCAGTCACAATAAAAATCGCAGATCGCCGCCATTACTAGTAAAAAAATAAATAATAAAAAACAATAATTCTGTCCCTTATTTTGTAGGCGCTATAACTTTTGCGCAAACCAGTCGCTTATTGCGATTTTTTTTTTTTTACCAAAAATATGTAGAAGAATACGTATCGCCCTAAACTGAATTTTTTTTTTTAAATTGGGCTATTTTTTTATAGCAACAAGTAAAAAATATTGTATTTTTTTTTCAAAACTGTCGTCGTTTTTTGTTTATAGCGCAAAAAAAAAAATCGCAGAGGTGACCAAATACCACCAAAAGAAAGCTCTATTTGTGGGGAAAAAAGGACGCCAATTTTGTTTGCGAGCCATATCGCACGACCGCGCAATTGTCAGTTAAAGCGACGCAGTGCCGCAAGCTGAAATTCCACCTGGTCAGGAAGGGGGTTTACATGCCCAGTAAGGAAGTGGTTAAGAAGTGTTCTTTTTTTTGCTTTTTTGGCCAAATGTGGTATTTTCTGGTTTACGTCAATGGTCGGTATTAACCTCCCTGGCGGTATGATTCCATCTTGAATTACGTACCAAAAGCGGTACAATTTTTTGCATGAAAATTTGGCGTTTTTTTCTGTAGGCCTGCAATTCTTAGGAATAACTCGCTTAAATCGGTCCAAACAAGAGTCTAGTAGACATCTCAGGTATGATAAAGTTTGAAACACAAAATCATAATATAATAAATAACTATAAATAATTATAACAAATGATAATGTAATTATAATAAAAATTATTCAATAATGTAATCCACTCCAAATCACTGAAATTGGCTCAGTTGCAGAATTGTCGCTGTCATTACTTTTATTTTTTTATGACGAATTTCCCCACAAATCGCTATCGTTCAATTCTGCAAGTGATTATAATTTATCATCGCTGTTTTCTAGCTGCTCTAAAATCATTTTTGACATACAGGGGCACTTTTGGTTGCTATGGACAATCTACAGTTTGCAGGCGCAAAAAAAATGTAGGACACTTGGCAGACCACTAGGGACAAGGGGGGTGTGTATTTGTTTACATACATTATTGTGATCTATAAGATTACAGTATACTGTATGTAATGTGTTTGTTTACATTTTCAAATTTGCCGCCGGTCTCCGCCCCCGTGCGTCGTAACGTCGCAGGGGACGGAGATCGGTGGCCCGCGGGCACTGTGTGAATTGAATGGAGGACGCCACTCGCTCACACAGCGCGGATGCATCGCTGGATCCACAGACAAGGTAAGTATAGTAACCTGCCTGGAAAAGGTAAGCCAGCACGTGCTGCAAACTCTGCACATCTACCCTGAGCAAGTCACGCTCAGGGATACCACTAAGGGGGTTAATACCACAGGGCCAGATTTTTGCCACTAGATGGAGCCGATGATCCAATATGTGTCATGATTGGAGGAACGCGTGTCACATTCATTCTACAATTTGTTTTATAATAGATCCCTAAATGTCTGTGAAATCTTCCACCACAAAATGTACTCAGCCAATGAGAGGTGATGACTCCTTTTTATTTTAAAAGGCCTACAGGACCGCTCTAGATACGCCGGCGTAAAGCTTGCGTGAATCCGGGCCAGGGAGTTGAAATGTTGGGTAGATGTAGAGCAACAGACTAGCCCAATACCGCTATCTAGAGCACCGTGGTGTTATGCAGCACTACCTATCCTTCTTAAGAAACATCCAAGAGAGGTGAAGGACCTACGGGACTGGCTGAGCGGGCTAGACCCCCTCACTTCCTCATAGGGGGAGTCCCTATGCCCCGTCGGGCTCCCAAGCGGAGCAGGTAGGGCGCGGTGAGTGGGAGGTCCTCCCTCACACCCGCCATTGCCACCCGGGGACATGGAGAAGGATGGCAGATTGCCTCCGGGGGGAGGGTCTACCTACTCCCAACTCCTGCAGTCCGGCTCCTCTCTCTCGAGTTCACGCACAAAATACACTTAAAACAAAAAAAAAGAAACATCCTACAATAGGACCCACATTGCAAATCTCAGCAAAGATATGTGGGAATCAGAAATTCCCATCAAACCACTCACCGTTGTTACCTGTACTAGGAAATCCAAATTTTACGCCAGGTTTAGAAAAGGGTAAATTCGACAAACTTAGAGAGAAGGGCATCTACCAGGTGTCACACTTTATGTAGTCGGGATCCTGGCCGTCCATAAGCGATCTGACAGAGGTAGGGGGCGCTTTTGGGCTTACATTTTGGCAGGCAATCCAACTAAGCCACTTTGTGAGATCGCTGGGGCCGGCTGTTGAGTTTCAAAGGTATTTGACAAAGTTTGAACTATACTGTAGTGAGGAGGAACCACTCTCGCGAGTGGTATCCAAAATGTACGGTCTGCTGAATGCACCCCCGGAAGATTATGTGACGTCAGGAATTAGTAAATAGGAAGAGACCTTGGGGAGGAATTTTACTCCAGCGTAAACAGATTATCCTGTTGACATTTAACTCCTCGATCTGTACAAAATCCTTACACAATGGTATTATACCCAGGTAAGGCTTAATAAAATTGCAAAAGAAAACTCGGACCAGTGCTGGAGAGAGTTGGGAACACTCTTAGGCCGCGTACACACAATCAAATCTATCTGCTGGAAACGGTCGGCCCGACCGTCCCAGCAGACAGATTCGCCCGTGTGTACGGGCGAGCCGACGGATTTGGCCACCCGACAGATTTCAAAGCATGCTTTGAAATCTGTCGGCTGGGAACCCGTCCGCCCGACATGTCTGCTGGTTAGTATGCTAACCAGCAGACATGTCTTCTCGCACACGCGCCGAATGGTTTCGACGCATGCGCGGAAGTGTTTTACTTCCTGGTGCGGTGACGTGGCGGCGTCAACGTCACCGACAAGTCAGCGCGCTGTCTGCTGGCGGGGATTTTGGTTTGCTCGTGTGTACACGCGAGCAAACCAAAATCCCGGCAGACAGATCTGTTCAAATCGGTCGGTCCGACCGATTTAAACAGACACATTTAATCGTGTGTACGAGGCCTTACACATATTTTGGTCCTGTGAAAAAAAATGAGACACTATTGGGTGGAAGTGAGGAGAATATCCCAAAAATGTATAGAATACCCGATACTAAATGATCCTGCCTTTTTCCTGCTCCATTGCTCTGGCCGCGTACACACGACTGAGAAACTCGTCGGGCGAAACTCATCGCTCCGCCCGTCGAGTTCCTTGTTCAGCGGTCAAAAAGCTCGTCGAGCCAAATTTTCCCATTGAACAACGAGGAAATAGACAACCTGCTCTCTTTTTGGCTCGACGAGTTCGACGGTTTGCTCGGCGAAAAGTGTACACACGACCGGTTTTCTCAGCAGAATACGTCTCCCATCGAGGTTCTTGCTGAATTCTGCCGAGAAAATCGGTCGTGTGTACGCCGCCTCTCAGATTCCGGATTCTGAATTATAGGAAATTAGTGGTGTGCCATTTGATCAATGCGGCAAAGGCGGGAGTCACCCTGAGATGGGGGGGACTCTAGACCTCCCTCCATAGCAGGACGGCTTAAGAGGACTCAGAGGCAATGGAGGACCCAAAACAAGAGGGAACGATACAATGAAACATGGACAGTATGGAAAATATTTATTAATTCAGAAGAAGGGAAGAGAATGTTGGAAGAGGGATAAGAGGAGAAATGTAAAACTTTATCGAAAGTGGATATCTGCATACGGGTATAAGGGTATACATGAGGTCGCAAGACTTACATCTCAAGGGATAATGGGAGTTGGGGGGGCGGGGGGGGGTGGTTCTTTGTTCTAGGAAGAAGAGGTTAAAGAAAGAAGGAGAGAGAGAGATATAGAAAGCAAAAATTAACTGTGCGATTATGCTGTTTAGATGGATGGAAAAGGGAAAAATAGGTTCAAAAGTGTAAATAGATGTGTTATATCTCTATAACTGTAATACCCGGACGCTGAATTTTATGGAATGTGTATTCCGCTTTGTATGTTTTCTCTTTTTGATAAAATAAAAATATAAGATATGAAGAAAAAAAAAAAAGAAAAACATTTCCCTCACTCAGAACAGGAAAAAGGCTTCTCCCCCCGTGTGCAATCTCTGATGTGTGGAAAGACTGGACTTTTGTGAAAAACATTTCCTGCACTCAGGACAGGAATACGGCTTCTCCCCCGTGTGAGATCTCTGATGTATGGAAAGACTGGACTTCACTGAAAAACATTTTCCGCACTCAGGACAGGAAAAAGGCTTCTCCCCCGTGTGTATTCTCTGATGTGCGGAAAGCTTGAACTTCTTTGAAAACCTTTTTCCGCACTCTGAACAGGAAAAAGGCTTCTGCCCCGTGTGTATTCTCTGATGTGTGGAAAGACTGGACTTCACTGAAAAACATTTTCCGCACTCAGAACAGGAATAAGGCTTCTCCCCTGTGTGTAATCGCTCGTGCGTGGTAAGACTGGACTTCTCTGAAAAACATTTTCCGCACTCAGAACAGAAAAAAGGCTTCTCCCCAGTGTGCAATCTCTGATGTGTTGAAAGACTGGTCTTATCTGGAAAACATTTTCCGCACTCAGAACAGCAAAAAGGCTTCTCCCCCGTGTGCAATCTCTGATGTGTGGAAAGCTTGGACTTGTTTGAAAAACATTTTCCGCACTCAGAACAGGAAAATGGCTTCTCCCCCGTGTGAGATCTCTGATGTTCGGAAAGATTGGACTTCACAGAAAAACATTTTCCGCACTCAGGACAGGAAAAAGGCTTCTCCCCCGTGTGAAATCTCTGATGTGTGGAGAGACTGGACTTCCTTAAAAAACATTTTCCACACTCAGGACAGGAAAATGGCTTCTGCCCCGTGTGTGATCTCTGATGTTTGGAAAGACTGGACTTCTCTGAAAAATGTTTCCCGCACTCAGGACAGGAAAAAGGCTTCTCCCCCGTGTGTGATCTCTGATGTGCGGAAAGATTGAACTTCACAGAAAAACATTTTCCGCACTCAAAACAGGAAAATGGCTTCTCCCCCGTGTGTATTCTCTGATGTCTGGAAAGATTGGACTTCGCAGAAAAACATTTTCCACACTCAGGACACGGAAACCGCTTATGTGCTGGAAGGACAGCACCGTCCCGCACAGTCTGAGGTTCCTCAGGATAAGAGGAATACGATGGTCCGGCACCGTCCCGCACAGTCTGAGGTTCCTCAGGATAAGAGGAATACGATAGTCCGGCACCGTCCCGCACAGTCTGAGGTTCCTCAGGATAAGAGGAATACGATGGTCCGGCACCGTCCCGCACAGTCTGAGGTTCCTCAGGAAAAGAGGAATACGATGGTCCGGCACCGTCCCGCACAGTCTGAGGTTCCTCAGGATAAGAGGAATACGATGGTCCGGCACCGTCCCGCACAGTCTGAGGTTCCTCAGGATAAGAGGAATACGATGGTCCGGCACCGTCCCGCACAGTCTGAGGTTCCTCAGGATAAGAGGAATACGATGGTCCGGCACCGTCCCGCACAGTCTGAGGTTCCTCAGGATAAGAGGAATACGATGGTCCGGCACCGTCCCGCACAGTCTGAGGTTCCTCAGGATAAGAGGAATACGATGGTCCGGCACCGTCCCGCACAGTCTGAGGTTCCTCAGGATAAGAGGAATACGATGGTCCATCTACACTGTGTGGTGCCGGATGGACATTTGAGGTAGTCGGGTTTTCTCCTGGACTATACTGTGTGATGTCCTCATCTTCTACTTTACAGTCTGGAGACAAAGTGAGACAATCCTCTGAGGTTTTCCTCATCTCCCGTCCATCTACTAAAATAGAGATACAAAGATTATTACTAGACATGAGCTGATTGGTTCCCCTAAACCAGGACTCCGCCCACATCAGGCAGCTTTGTCTCTGAGGATCTTACAATTCCCCCCTCAAGGTAACTAGTAAATGTCTCCTCTGATCTCCTACCAGATCATTTCTTTATTCATGGACCTTAGTCAGAGAGTGAGGAAACAACGAGAACTGTCTTTTATAGGAGTGACAGTGATGAGGGGATTATAGGACGAGGGTCAGGAGTATGTAATGTACAACATAGAGAATATGGTGCAGGGGTCAGGAGTATGTAATGTACAACACAGAGTATATAGTGCAGGGGTCAGGAGTATGTAATGTACAACATAGAGTATATAGTGCAGGGTCAGGAGTATGCAATGTACAACATAGAGTATATAGTGCAGGGGTCAGGAGTATGCAATGTACAACATAGAGTATATAGTGCAGGGGTCAGGAGTATGTAATGTACAATATAGAGCAGGACTCAAAATTTCAAGTGCTGAGATACTATCCAGGCCTCAGCGGTTACTCGCCACCAGTTGCCCTACCCCACCCCTAAACACGCCCTCATAAATTATCTCATGAAATGGGACTTAAATGTCTCATGCAGAACTAAGTTAGAAAAATAAATATTAACAACAACTTTATCAGTGGCAATCAGAGCAGGCTCACCTGTGCCCATCAATGCAGCCTGGTCAGTGCCCACCATTGCAGACTCACTGTGCCCATCATATGAATTCTCACCTGGGCAGAGGAAAAGAGAGGGCAACTGGATCATGACTGGAGGAAGAGGTGAGCCGCGGGTTCACAGAGTGGGAAAGCACGCCGGAAAAGCTTACATTACAATTGCCTCCGCTCCGCTCACCATCATACACAGCCCCGCCTCCTCCTGACACAGCGCCTGTGATAGACAGAACACATCCCAGCATTGGAACGGCGTTCCGTCTATCACAGGTCAGGAGGAAGCGGGGCTGTGTGTGACGGCGAGCAGAGCGGAGGCAATTGTAATGTAAGCTGTAACAGTGTGATCTCCCACTCTGTGATCCCACGGCTTTACTCTTACTCCATGCTCCCTTCCCCCTGGTCAATCGCCAGGCAGCCCAGCTCCTCACCAGCCCTCATTTTCCACTCGCAAATGAGTATATAGCGCAGTGGTCAGGAGTATGTAATGTACAACAGAATATATAATGCAGGGGTCAGGAGTATGTAATACTTTGCAGTGAGTGCTACTCACTACAAAGGCCGCTTTCTGTTGTAATGTTAAAGTTATATTGGTCAGGCAAAGCACTGACACCTTTGCAGCCATTGTGCGATTCACTGGGTGTTCAGTGTGCTCCTGTACCTTTAAGAAGGGGTGGCTCCCTTCAGTCCACCTGACCTCCACCTATCCATCAGAACGCATGTGCTTCCATTGTGGAGTCTCTCATAAGCTAGAGATAGGACCACAGATACCAGGGTACTGTGACGAGGCTCTGTGGCTTACGCATGTATTTGCAAATGTGTGCAGACTAATCCCCTGTTTTAACGCATACTGTTAGATAGGTTGATTTGGTTGTCACCAGGCTGGCCGGTGAGAAAAGCTTAGATCTTTCCTTGGATTTAGTCTTGTTTATAACAAAAAAGTATATAGTGCAGGGGTCAGGAGTATGTAATGTATTACATAGAGTATATAGTGCAGGGGTCAGGAGTATGTAATGTACACCATAGAGTATATAGTGCAACGGGTCAGGAGTATGTAATGTACAACATAGAGTATATAGTTCCGGGGTCAGGAGTATGTAATGTACAACATAGAATATATAGTGCAGGGGTCAGGAGTATGTAATGTACAACAGAGTATATATTGCAGGGGTCAGGAGTATGTAATGTATTACATAGAGTATATAGTGCATGGGTCAGGAGTATGTAATGTACGACAGAGTATATAGTGCAACAGGTCAGGAGTATGTAATGTACACCATAGAGTATATAGTGCAGGGGTCAGGAGTATGTCATGTACAACATAGAGTATATAGTGCAGGGGTCAGGACTCATAATATCGGTATTCAGTAATCAGTGGCGGATGAAATGTTTACTGGAGACAAGTTGCAGAGATCCCACCCCGCTGCCTCCCATCTCCTGAGACTGCACTCAGTGACTTGGGTCTGAGACTATACAGACATATCCCTCCACCCGACACAGCCAGCAAATAACAGAGCAAGTAACCCGGGAGAATTGTTCTGTCAGAGATCTCACTAGACCTGGGCATGGGGCAGAAGACCCAAGGTACCTACCCCAGGTGTCTAGGTCAAGCAAACCCTATGGGGAAAATCAACATTTTGCTGCCAGCTGAACCCCAGAATCTCCATAAATCCAGTCTAGAGACATAAATTGTGTCTGCAGCACAGAGAAGGAAGATTATCCGAGAGAAATACAGGAATACAGGACGGGGAACACAGCTCAGGAAAGTGACCAGGGAATTACAGGCTGATATCACCCAGTCCCCGCCCTACTCTGGACCAATCAGTGAGCAGTATGGGTGGAGGAATGGATTTAGTGTTAATGACCCACCTGTGCTGATCTCTGTAGGAGTGTCCTCCTCTATAAATGTCCCCGTTATTCCATCCTCCTCCATAGACTGCTGATCATCCCTCACATACGTCTCTTCTTCTTCTGATTTCACCTCAAATTCTATATCGATTGGATCTCCACTCTAAACCAAGAGAATGAGAGAGAATATCATCTGTAAGATATAAACTTTATTATTCGGACATCACATAAGCAGTGGTGGCCAGTAGAATTGTTTTTGTGTGTGTGTGTGTGTGGGGGGGGGGGGGGCAGAAAACAGTATGAACCGATCTATTATTCATAAAGGGGGGTTGGGTGGAGAGAGGAGGGGGCAGTGCCGGGACATCCCTAATGGACGAGCCGTCACTGCACATAAGAAATCCACATAATCCACTAATATGCAAGTTATTGTCGGAAAACGTCTTTGAGAACCCGGGTCTTGCCCCAGAGGACATGTATCAATGGAAAAAAAGTTTTAAAAACAGTAGTTTTTTCTGGAGCAGTGATTTTAATGATACTTAAATGAAAAAAAATGTAATAAATGAAAAATTCCTTTAACCACTTGCGGACCGCCGCATGTACATATACGTCAGCAGAATGGCACGTACAGGCACATCCACGTACCTGTACGTCCCTGCCTTGACGTGGGTCGGGGGTCCGATCGAGACCCCCCCCGCTACCTGCGGCAGTCCCCGTGGCTTCAGGAGTAATCCGGGACGAGGGGACGGCGGTTCGTTTTTGTCCGCCCCCTCGGGATCGCTCCCAGCCAATCCGCGCGCTCCCCTGCAGTGCACTTCCTCCTCCTGTGTAAACACAGGAAGGGGGAAGTGATGTAATCTCTCCTCTCAGCGGTATTTTCAACCACCGCTGAGGAGAGATCACATCGCACAGTAAGTCTGCAAAACACTACACTTAGTCACATTAACCCCTTGCGATCACCCCCCCCCCCCCCACCCCCCTGTCACTGAATGCAGTGATCATATATGTACTGATCACTGCATTTAGTGTCAGTGTGACAGGCAGTTAGTGTTAGGTCCAGGGTAGCCCCCGTACCCCCCCCTAATAAAGGTTTAACCCCTTGACCACCGCCCTAGTTAACCCTTTCACTCCGTATTACCAGTGTCACTAAGCGATCATTTTTCTGATCGCTGTATTAGTGTCGCTGTTCCCGCTATGTAGCTTTTTTTTTTTTTTTTATTGCGATTTTTTTTTTTTTTACTAAAGACACGTGGCTGAATACATTTTGTCCTAAATGTTTGACAAAAATTTTGTTTATTTGATTTTTTTTATAACAAAAAGTAAAAAATATAGATTTTTTTCAAAAATGTCGCTCTATTTTTGTATATAGCGCAAAAAATTAAAATCGCAGAGGCGATCAAATACCACCAAAAGAAAGCTCTATTTGTGGGAAGAAAAGGACGCAAATTTTGTTTGGGAGCCACGTCGCACGACCGCGCAATTGTCTGGTAAATCGATGCAGTGCCGAATTGTAAAAAACCCTTGGGTCATTTAGCAGCATATTGGTCCGGTCCTTAAGTGGTTAAATATCGTACCTGATGGGTGTCTATATTATGCCTGTGAGGTGGCACGTGTTTAGAACTGTCCCTGCACAAAATGAGATTACTATAAGAAAAAAGTCATTTAAAACTGCTTGCGGCTTTAATGTAATGTCTGGTCCCTGCAATATGGATGAAAATCATTGAGAAAAATAGCACAGACACAGGCAGTACCCACACCTCGTATCTTTAGGGGCAAACTACAGAGCACACAGGCTGTGACGCGCCACTCGAATTTGGCACGAACGGCCCATAACTATCGTAATTCGACGAACGATCGAACATACGATGTTCGAGTCGAACATGAGTTCGACTTGAATACGAAGCTCATCCCTATCCACCAGTCCATGTTCTAAATGCTCCATTCCACCAACCTTTAAATATGGAGGGATAGTGTGACCTTCCTGTGTGGAATCCCGGGAATACAGAGGACGGGGACATCTCTCTGGGGGGTTCCTGGTATTAGGTGGCTCCATCATATCCTTGTGTCCTTCTGATAACTCCTCCATCACTCCATACTCCTCATCCTCCTCTTTATACTCTTCTTTAACATCAATATTATCATCCCCGAGGTTTCCACTCTGAATATATAATAAAACATTCATTATAATAAACATGTTTGTGTATAAATCATAACCACCAATAATTGTTCCTCATCTACCCAATGATGTTTCGTGTAGTTGTGATCTTCCTGTGTGGAATCCCGGGAATACAGAGGGCGGGGACATCTCTCTGGTGGGTTCCTGTAGCTGGATGACTCCACCATGGTGTCCTGGTACAGATCTTTGTGTGTTCTTCACATCACCCCATCCTCATCATCCTCCTCTTTTATCTCTTCTTAACCTCAACTTTAGGATCTCTCAGGTCTCCACTCTGAATATAGAATAAAAAATGACATCAATGGTAACAATGCAGATAATGTACAGATCCTAATGATACGATCAGTGATTGTTCCTCATCTACCTGATGATGGTGGGGGATGGTGTGACCTTCCCTGTGTGGAATAATCCCGGGAATACAGAGGACGGGACATCTCTCTGGTGGGTTCCCATTACTGGATCCATCTGTAGGAAACACACACACTGACTGAATCCCTTGTTTTCTATGTGTTTATCAGATGATGGGGGATGGGGGTGGAGCCTCCGTACTGCTCTCTCCTTTACAATAAAGTCTCCTCTTACCCGGTGATGTGAGGGGCGGCTGATTGTCCATCATGACGTCCTTGTAGAGATCCTTGTGTCCTTCTAAATCCTCCTACATAGGGAAATAGACAGTGACATCACCTGATACTTACAAAGATAAAGTCATCATCCAGACACATCCCTTGTGTTGAACCTTCACAGACATCAGGAATAGTTATTCCTCCTCCATAAAGATTATAAAATCAAACACAAGTATCATAAGTCCACCTCTAACTAAAAACCCCCACCCCGTATTATCGTATAATCTGTTATTATAAACTGAAATGAAGAGAATGTTCCGGCACTGTAAGTGGGGAATGTTCTGCCCCTGAAGTGTTAATCTAGGTCTCCACACTATATATGTGTGATCATCATCTGCTGGAGATAAAAGACGTCACAGTGACTATGGAGGAAGAGGGACGGACATGACGGGTTACTGGTGTAAATAGAAGATAAGATCTTATTACCTCCTCTGCTGCCAATTCCAAAGATGTCTCCTCACTACTTCCTCCCGACTCACCTCTCACCCGGAACTTCCTGTCTGTCCCTGACATCACTTCCTGTCTTCCATAGAGACTTCTCTCTATGGTAGAAGTGAGGAGATCACCACCTTGGGGAGGTAAGAAGAATCATACACCCAAAAAGTGTGAACACGGCCTTGTGCTGTGTGTGTATGTATTGTATATCCTTATAGATGGGTCATCTCCACTCCCACCAAGGGGAGATAAATATATTACTGGCTAGTCCAGCCTTTCTCAGCCAGGGTTCCTCCAAAGGGTTCTAGGGGTCCTTGAGCAATGGACATTTCTGTCTCTCAGTAACACTGACATCAATGATCTGTAAGGAGGGCAGTCCTTCCCACTGAAATAAGGGGTCTTCTCCATTGGTCACCAATATAACTGACTGATAAAAACCGACCACTTAAAATGAGCTCTGGGTTGGACTGAACCCATGTTTAAACAGAATTTGGCTTATTTAGGCATTTGGCTGTTAATAATAAATAGGTGTTCAGCCAATTCCAACTTTTGGCTGCAGTATTACTACCCACCTCTAAATGTGGCAGCTTCCTGCTCAGGTTGGTTGATAGGAGGTGGTTGCACAAGTGTCCTAACACCCAGTGATGTACACCCACCAGGCTTATTCAGCTGTATACTGGGTTTGCTGACTGGCCAGTCAATGTAAATGTTAATAAAAGTACCAAAAAAATTTATGGACCCCCCCTCCTCCCAAAAAATCATACTAGACCCCTTATTAGAGTATGCAGCCTGACTGGGCAGGGAGGGGTGGGGGGAGGGGAGTGAGCATGCCTCCTCCTGAACCATACCAAACCACATACCCTCAACATGGGGAGAATCTTGCCCAGTCCATTCCCTCCTGGCTGGAAAGTTGAACAAGTCCAATGTATGATCTCGTATCGGGAACATGAGGGATCTGTACAACCAGAGCTTTTTTTCTCAGAAAATAGGTGCAGGAACTCAACCACGACCCGTTCAGATTCACAAAACAGTAGGAGGGTCTTAAAGGGGCATTAAATACCAGAATTGCATTACATACAGTGTGCAGAGTTCAGGGGGTTACAAAGCAGTCACTTGTAAACACAGAAACCAGACTTCTGTGTTCACAAGTGATTGTGGTGAGCGGACACCAAAGGGACTGAGCCAAAGTGGTGGAACTGAGTTCCACCAAGTTCCCCCAGAAAAAAAAGCCCTGTGTACAACATAAGACATCGGGAAATGTATATCTGTCTGCAGAACACGGGGGGATATTGGAACTCTAATTCATGGTCACCTGGAAATAATGAAAAGGAGAAAGTCCATCCAACCCGTGAGATTGGTCAGAGACTAATTGGTATTATTCTGGGCATTGCCAACTAGGTCTTGGTGACAGAGTGAAGGGTGATGCTGCTCATACTATATGTGACCCTCATCTACATCATGGACATCTTCTTCAGCTTCTTAGTAAATAGGATGGAAATCTTCACAGTCCTATAGAAGAGGTTGGGGTCCTGAGTAGTCATAGAAAGGCCCAGCACCCCAATAGTAAAGGAAGAGGTGGTCTGGTGACATGGAGAAGAAGACTCCGTCATCTCTGGATCTCCATCATTGGAAACATGGTGAGACAACAAATACAGCGGGATGGTGGAGGAGAATGTTGGTGTCGGTGTGGAAATGGACAGAACACGGGATGATGACACTGAAAGAACAATACGGCTTCATTCTACGATATGTCAAGGAGAGAACCGTACAGGAGGACTTTTCTCTCTAATGTCAGTAGAAGACCCTGACCCCTGTATATGATATACTCCTGACCTCTGTATATGATATACTCCTGACCTCTGTATATGATATACTCCTGACCTCTGTATATGATATACTCCTGACATCTGTATATGATATACTCCTGACCTCTGTATATGATATACTCCTGACCTCTGTATATGATATACTCCTGACCCTGTATGATATACTCCTGACCTCTGTATATGATATACTCCTGACCTCTGTATATGATAACTCCTGACCCCTGTATATGATATACTCCTGACCTCTGTATATGATATACTCCTGACCTCTGTATATGATATACTCCTGACCTCTGTATATGATATACTCCTGACCTCTGTATATGATATACTCCTGACCCCTGTATGATATACTCCTGACCCCTGTATATGATATACTCCTGACCCCTGTATATGATATACTCCTGACCTCTGTATATGATATACTCCTGACCCCTGTATATGATATACTCCTGACCACTGTATATGATATACTCCTGACCCCTGTATATGATATACTCCTGACCACTGTATATGATATACTCCTGACCTCTGTATATGATATACTCCTGACCCCTGTATATGATATACTCCTGACCACTGTATATGATATACTCCTGACCTCTGTATATGATATACTCCTGACCTCTGTATATGATATACTCCTGACCCATGTATAGGATATACTCCTGACCTCTGTATATGATATACTCCTGACCACTGTATATGATATACTCCTGACCTCTGTATATGATATACTCCTGACCCATGTATAGGATATACTCCTGACCTCTGTATATGATATACTCCTGACCCTGTATATGATATACTCCTGACCCATGTATAGGATATACTCCTGACCTCTGTATATGAATACTCCTGACCTCTGTATATGATATACTCCTGATCACTGTATATGATATACTCCTGATCACTGTATATGATATACTCCTAACCTCTGTATATGATATACTCCTGACCCCTGCACTCTAGGCCCATTATTCAGGTTACCTTTAAACCTGATGACCTGTGATGGCTTTTAACCACTTCCCACCTGGCCTATAGCAAAATGACGGCCAGGAAGTGATTCAGTTTATCCTGACTGGGCGTCATATGATGTCCAGCAGAATAAGCCGCAATCACGTGCCCTAGGGGTGTAGCAACGCGGCGATCACTGTTGTGGTGTGTCCAGTCTGACACGCCGCAACACTGATCTCGATAAAGAGTCTCTTACCATGTGATCAGCTGTGTCCAATCACGCTGATCACAGCATAAACAGGAAGAGTTGTTTATCGACTTTTCCTCACTCGCATCTGACAGACGAGAGTAGAGGAGAGACGATCGGCTGCTCTCCTGACAGAAGGGGTCTCTGCTAATTGTTTATCAGTGCAGCCCCCCACAGATACCCGCCCACAAAGGAAGCCTACCAGTAAGCTACCCTGGACCACCAGGATATACCAAATCAGTGCCATCAGTGATGCATATCAGTGACGCCTATCAGTGCCACTCATAAGTATCCTCA